>CAOJBJ013675896.1:0-12081 GCA_948291685.1 Euphorbia celastroides | reverse complement strand
ACACTTTGATTATTGCATTACTAAAATGATTAATTTAGTTTCTATAATATTTTTTATCTTCTTAATTACTTAATTAAAACTTTATATATATATATAAAATTTCTATCCTATTTAACATAAGAGCGAATTATAGAAAAAATGATGCCTAACGATATTAGAAATGTAAATTGTCAATTGAAAAGAACCAAAATAAAAGTTGATCATTTTGCTACCTCTCATCCTGCTGTTATCTCTAAATATTTTCACTAGAATCAATCTAATTTAAACATTAAAAAAATTTCGTCAGTACTCTGAAGTGTCACTCTAACTTTATTTGTGTTTTCAGGCTGGAAAGGGGAATTCAGAGCAAGCTTCACCACCATCATAATCGATAGTATTGACAAACTTTTATCCTTTTTTCAGATAAAAAAGTTACAAGCATCAACAAAAATTATAACCAATATTACAATGGGCCTTAAGATCCATTTTGGTTTTGATCCATAACAAGATAGGCTGGGCTTTTATGGGCTTTCACAGAAAGCCAACTGGGCCAAAACCAATGCAATCGGGTCGGGTTCAATTACCGCTAAAGAGCCTAAAACCCTTCGATTGGACTCTAGCTACACCTTCGTCTCCAATGGAAAATTAGGGTTTAATCTCGAAAAAAATTCATCAAAAACCAATTCACAGCATTTCAAGATCTACAAAAATGGCGATGCCGCAGTTTTTTGGGCGGACGAAGATCGTTGCAAAGCGGTCGAAAAAGTACTTGGAAGAGCCGCTGTACAATCGGCTCTTCAAAGACGGAGGCGCTGAAGTTAGCGTTAGGCATCAATTGAACGAGTTCATCAAGAGCTCGAAGCGTGCTTACAAATGGGAGGCTGGTGATACCATTAAGAAGCTTCGCCATCGCAAGCTCTATTACCCTGCTCTCAAGGTTCTCAATTCCTTCATTTCTTCTTGGATTCGGTGCTTCTTTCTTTTTCTGGTTTCCTTGTTTACGAACATTGTGGTTTCACTGAAGAATGAGCTTTTGATTGCCGAACTTTGGTCATTTCGTATGCTTCGTTTTGGTTATTGGCCTGTTTAGATTTCGGTTAGTGTGATTGTTTATAGAGTAGAAGAATGGTCTCCATAATTGTAGCTAGGATTTGAATTTTGAATTTGCTTTAGCTGATATTTGATAGAAATATGAAGGTTTGCATTCCTATGGAGTGCTCATTGCTTTGTTCTACATAAGCACCCTTCATTTTAGCCTGCTTATCCGAGATTGCTGCTCTTTTCCTGTATTGTTTTATATTATTGTGCTCAATTCTCAAGCTTATTTGACTCTATTTGCTCAGCAAGCTTGGTTGAAATCTTTGCTTTGTTCATTATTTTCTCTTTTGCTTGCAATCGAGTCAATTAGTGGAATTCTAGAGTTTGAATAGCTTTTACGGTTTTACTCTACTTAAGCTTGGTAGTGAAGTTGGGGTCTAAGACGATGAATCCTATTTGTTCCGTCATTTAGGGTCTTGATTGCTTTTGTATGTTATTTTGATCATGCATGTATTTTCCCTTGTTAGTCTTTGCTTATTAGTTCGAGATACGCAAGTTAGTATATCAAATTGTTTAATTTTCAGCTATCAGATATTATGTCTAAGAGAGGCATGAACAAGACAGTCAGCGATCAAGCTATTCATCTCGATCTTCTTGCCAAAGCAAGAGGCATTCCTGCTGCTGAGAACTACTTCATCGATCTTCCAGAATCATCTAAGAACCATCTGACATATGGCGCCCTTCTAAACTGTTACTGCAAAGCTTTAATGACCGAAGAAGCAGAAGCTCTAATGGAAAAGATGAAGGAGCTCAATCTTGGTTTGAGTTCCTTGTCCTACAACAGCCTGATGACTCTATATGCAAAGACTGGTCAGCCCCAAAAAATTCCAGCTATCATCCAAGAAATGAAGGCCGAAAATATAATGCCCGATTCTTATACCTATAATATCTGGATGAGAGGTCTAGCAGCTTTCAATGATATTTCGGGTGCTGAAAGAGTAATTGATGAGATGAAGAGAGATGGTCGAGTTGCTCCAGATTGGACAACTTACAGTAACTTAGCATCTATTTATGTCGATGCTACGTTATCGGACAAGGCAGAGAAGACTCTGAAAGAATTGGAGAAGCAAAATGTAAACAGAGATCATTCTGCTTACCAGTTCCTAATCACTTTGTATGGTCGAGTCGGGAATTTGACTGAAGTCTATCGAATATGGCGCTCCTTGAGATTGGCTTTTCCTAAAACATCAAATGTAAGCTACTTGAACATGGTTCAAGCTTTGGTGAACTTAAAAGATCTACCGGGCGCCGAGAAATGTTATAAAGAATGGGAATCGAATTGCTCAAATTATGACATGAGGATTGCGAATGTTCTCATTAGAGCTTTTCTCAAAGACGGGTCACTCGAGAAGGCGAAAGAGATCAAGAAGCGGGTCTTTGGAAAAGGGGGAAAACCCAATTCGAAAACCTGGGAAATATTTTTGGATTACTATATCGAAAACGGGGATTTCAAATTGGCAACTGAGTGTTTCTCCAATGCAATAGCTGCTGGTAGAGGAAATGGCGAGAAGTGGGTCCCTTCACCTGAGATTGTGGGGTCTTTTATGCAACATTTTGAGCAAGAAAAGGATGTTGATGGGGCTGAAGGGTTTATTGAGATCTTGAAGAAAGCTCTTGATGATTTAAATGCAAGTGTTTTTGAATCATTGATAACAACTTATGCTGCTGCTGGAAAAACAAGTCCTTTGATGCGCCGAAGATTGAAGATGGAGAAAGTAAAGGTCAATGAAACCAGTGAGAAGTTACTTGAAGCAATATGTGTAGAGTGAGTTATTATCTCTATTTCATATGGTTTTCAAGTTGTTGTTTTCTTTAGGAGGAATGTATGCAGTTTCGAAATGCAATTTTGAATTTATAACGAAACATGCCCAGACCCTTGGTTTGTTTAAGCTTAGAATGATAGGGTGTATTGTTACTGACTGAGTCTTCATTTAAACTGATGTTCTCATTTTTTGTTGATTTGGGAAATTGGATGTCACTACCTTAGTTGCTTCGACTTTTGACATTTGTTTTCTCATACTTGGTTAGAATTTGGTCTTCATACCGAGTATCAGATACACAAAAGCGAAATACTGATGGTGAATTTGTTAATAATGGATCAATCATGGATGACAATTCGTCAAGCCCAAAGCCAATGCGAATTGGAGTAGAGCAGAAGCATGGTTTGGCACTTTTAGTGTGAGTTAGTTACCTAGCTGAGCTGGCAGCTGTTATATATGGGTGGCAAAGCCAAGGTGTAATTAGGCAAGTTTAGTTATGTAAATTGTGTGAGCAGATAGAGTAGAAAGAAGATTTCATTCTCTGGAAACTTTAAGCCTTATTACGTAATTACATTTTCATTCACTGGATTAATAACACCGAACGGTGAATGAAAATGGAATCACGTAGTAAAGCTTAAAGCCCTCAAAGAATGAATTGTCCTTCCTGCTCTATAGAGCCTCTGCTCATGCAGTAAACATAACCAAACGTGCCCAATTACACCTTCCCTTTGTCATCCATATGTAACAGAAAAGCGTTGCTTCTTCTGCTGACTCGGCTAGATAACCAATTCACACCAAAAGCACCAATACATGCTTCTGCTTTCCTACTCCAATTGCTTTGGGCTCGAGGAATTGTGATCTATTAATAAATTCACCATCAGTATTAGCATTTTGCTTCATCACCAGAATTCACTTCATGAGTCGTGTGCAGTTTTTTGGTGAGTCGAGACTCTGAATACGAACGTTGTCTTCCCGTTCTTCTATTGTATGTTGACTTCTTAGAGCTGGAACTTCTATAAGAGAGCCACAAGATAAAGATTTAGCCTTTCATTTTAGGTCAAAATTCGGGCTCAAATCCAAAAATTACATCTTACATTGAAAATTTACAATTACATCTATCGAAGACAATTGTGCTAGAATAGTAGCCAATTTTTTTTTTCTTTTTTTTTTTTTGAAAAATTAGTATAGTAGCCATTATGTGTCATTATCATTTAGCATCCATTTTTATGATGGCTGGTTGTTGGATTCCATTAAGGTATTTGTTGCTTATGTCACTCATCTTGAAATTCTATGGAAATTTTGTGAACTAGATACACACTTGAATTTGTAAGATATTGATTTGTAAACGTTTCTAAGTGTGTATCTTGCCATATTGTTCTATGAGGCAAATCTTCTTTTTTTTTGTTCTTACAAATTGAGTTCCAATTATTATGAGGGAAAATTGGGAAGATATCAAATTCAAGTGTGTATCTAGTTTATATGTGGCCCGCATTGTGATGAAATACGTGTAATCGATTATGTTTGATGATGATATTAAATAATGTGTTATATCCGAGTAGGTAGAAAATGTTCAAGGAAAGGAGAACAAAAACTAATGGCCTGTTTGAAATTGTTATCACAACTGACCTTATTTTATAAGGTTTTTACCGTTGAATATAATTTAATTTTGTACAATGCATTTTAATTTTTTATTTTAATAAATTAAGAACTGTCATGACTTCTTTACTGAGATTAAGCTTATGGAAAAAGCATTTAAGGCTTTTGTGACACTAATCTATAATACATTTTATAAAAGCTTGTAATTATTGACATAAATTCTACTTTTGGTGAGGAATTTCTTTCGGTTTTTCTAATTTGTTGTTTTTGATTGCCTTTTATGTGAAATTTGAGGCAAAAGATTCATTAATAGAAGTTAGTTTTAGTCCATTAATTATGAGCTATTGTTAATTAAGTCCCTCTAACATTATTAAAATCATAGATTAATTATGCTTCTCATCTACTTATTCGGCGCAATGAGGCATTGTTATACCACTTGTTATGTAATTAATTAGTGTCCATAAATATCATGCTAACGCAGATAATTATTTGACATATAATTACAATTACAAAAAATTAGGTACCTTCTAATGTATTAGCTATAAATTATAATTATGTATAAAAAATGAATATACAACAAATATATTTGAATCGTGTCAAAACAAGACCAAATGTGCAACACACAAATGCGACGAAAATTTACCACTTGACTCTGTTTAGAATTTTCATGTAGGCTAAATAATTAAATTTGAAACATGAGGCTAAAAAACGCAATTAACTAAATGGCGTGTTTTATTTTGTGATTACTTTTAACATTAACAATTTTTTACAACATGCTTAGTGTTGCTGATAGTTTTAGTTTTACTATTATTTTGACTCGAAAAAAAATAAAAGAATTGTCCAATATAGTTAAAATGATTTTTAGGTACTTGATATCTTCTTCGGCAAATTGCTTCGCCATTTCAATATCTAACATTGGTATTAAGCGTATTTAGATTTTTAGCCAAATACATTGAGATTTCCATTAATTTGTCTTAAATTTCGCCTCACCCTCCTTAACTTTCAAAAGTTATGCTCGTCCCCCTAAACGTTTTCCGAGAACCTTTCGCTGCTTTGAATTTGTTTAATGAACCTTTAAACTTTAGAATTTCACATGTCAACTTATGATTAGATGAGATTTTTGAAATGTCAAGCCAATCAGAAACTAATACGTGGTGTCTAGAGGTAAAATGGTGTATTTTTGTAAGTTGAAAGATGTAAAGTGATACTTTTTACAAATTTAAGAGAGCGAGAGACAATTTAAAACAAGTTTAAAGAGGTTATGATATATTTGTCCTAGATTCTTTGTAGCTGTTTTGCACACAAAAGAATTATCAATAACAATAAAATACTATTAGATACAACAATTGCATTAGCAAAGCAATAACAGCGGTCATTAAGTCGTATAAGTTTTTAGAGAGGTAAAATATTTATTTTTAATTTTCTCAAACAATAAAGAAGTATACAAGTTAAAGTTAGTGCATTTGATTTTTGTGCAGATGCCCTAAGAAAAGGAAACATACAGTATGATGGGTCTTGGTCCTTGCAAACGCAATGCCATGAGTGCAATTCAAGTTTCTTCATTATCAATTTAGTCCCTCGAGATTGCAAATTTTGCAAATAAGCCCCTTAACTTTCAATTAGAGAACCATCACTGTATAAGTTATCATAAACAACCACATTAAAGCTCCAGCTAAATGCTCATGAAAATGTCGTTTAAAACCTCGTTAATCATTTAATGTTTGATGTATTACGATACGACTATTTATTAGTCTAAATGATGGTTAACAGGGTTGAACTGAACTGGGTTTATGCTCCAATTTGTTTTCCCGAACAAGGAAAATCCTTAGGTTAATTCAATTACCATTTATAGATTTAGATCATAGTTTCAAACTTGGGGAAATTTAGAACTCGTTTAACGGTTCAAAAACTCGATTAGATTAATGTGGTAGAAAATGTAAGTATAATGATAAATTAGTTGGGTATGTAGTTGAAATAGAATAATTAGCATTTAATTCATAAGCGTAAACTTTAAGAGAAAGGTAGCTGGCAATTTATGAATTTGTGCACTCAGCCATTGAGCACTGCAATTATATTAATTGCTTTTATAGCTAGGCTTCATCTTCAAGTAAGATACCATAATTTTTCTTTGTGCATAGTAAAGTGAAAACTTGTAGCAATGATAAAAGTTATTTTGTCAGATATTTAGGTAACAAGTACGAGCTGTGAAATCAGTCGTGAACAATTATTAGGTTAAACTGCCTACATTTACTCATTGTGTGTGCCTTTCGGTTTCTCTATACCTTGTATAAATACATTTGTTTAAGTATCGTTTTTGTATTTTTAAACTCATTTTTAAATTGGTTCATATTAAATTTGAATCTGGAGTTTTTTTTTGTTGCTATCCGTAAAGATTTCTGTTTTGATTTTGATATTTTTTACAAAATCATTTTGATAAAATAGTTTAATAAACTGAAATAACTTGTTCAAATACACTTTTTGTTTGTTTGTTGACTTGGTTATTATACTACTTTGCTCAATATGCAATGCTTATAGTTTATGCAAGCATGCATTCTTTCATTAACTGCAACATTGCATTATTATTTAAAAAATGTGTTGTGGTTAACTATAATAATTGGATTGTAGAATTTGTACTTACTATTTCTATTACCTTAGATTATTATAAAGTGAATTTTATTGCAACTAAGTCCAACATACAATTTTCTAACTGTTTTCTAGTCTTTTGTAGTTTCCAATTATGTATATTCTATACTTGTGTAACACAATCAAACTCTTTTGCTTTGTTCAAAATCTTCTACAAAATACAACAGAAGGAAAACCAAAATTGCAGCCAAATAATACATTTATCACTAATATTTCTCTTTTCCTTTTCACATTTACACAATTTTCCTAATTGGTACAAAATCAGCTGTTAGTTGACTTTAGAGGTAAAAATTACAAATTGGACTAAGGTAAAAAAAAATTATATAAGAATGACCCAAACTCACCAATGACCTTGAAAAAAAAACATTTTCCATCCAAAAAAACTATATACCCGAATTCTTCTCACGGACATCGGACATTTCTTCCCGGACCGCCATAGTAAAAATAGTTACCCCAAACCTGGTTAATTCCGCCTTGAATATTGTAGCAGTTGGAATGATCGGCTAGAACTTTCAGGTTCGGTAAAGGGATCAAATTGTTATCCCAGTCGACGATTTGTAAATTTCTAAAATACGACGCTTTCCCGAATCCTTCGTTGGCGAAATGGCCACTTCCCATTTGAGTAGAAGTGTGAAATCCAGATGGCCTAGAATTTACAATTTCTCCCCCAAATTGTACCATACTTGCATGATCTCTTAGGTGAGTAAATAAAAAAGATGGCCAATATCCTACTAATACTCCATTTCCAAATTCTAGCCACCAATTTCCATGCTTAGGATCCTACAGTAAAAAACATTTAAATTAATTATTTTGCATATTAAATTAATTATATTGTAATTAATTGTAGCCATGTGAATTGTTGCCAATAAGTGTAGAATATACAGAATTGGGCAAAACAATCTCATTTCTTAATTTTTAGCAGGTTTCCCATTTTGAATTTTGATTGTATGTGTAAATTTTTTTCAATTTGGTGCTGGAAACATTTTTATAATGAAGAAAGAACATTATTTTTACAGTAAAATTATGGGGTGGTTAAAATTCATATTCAACTATAATTCTTTAGGGACCAAAAACTGTTTGCACTAAATGCCAAATTTATTATCTACTCACATTGCAAATACAATAATCCATTATTTTAGACTTGACTTTTTGGCTTTTTGCATTGTTTTGTACTTTAAATTTATTTATAGTATCTATTTTATTGAATTTATTTGTTCAATATATAATATATTAAGTTTAACATATATTTTACTTACACATTCTCTACCTACTTTAATTTTAGAATATTTTTTCGTTCAAGTTGATATATTTCCTTAATTTATTAAATTAATACAACATAAACTAAATAATTATTAGTATTAGTTACAACATAACTTCTTTATTGATTATTTGACTAAATAATTTCTTTTTTAATTAATATTAGTTTCTAAACCAAATCAGAGGAGTTTAGAGTTGCTTTCCTCAGGATTTCGAAAAACGACAAGTGAATTTTTGGAAAATAAGCACCGGGTTTAGAGCAGGAAAAGCAACACCAAAAACGCTAAAATTATTTTTACTTTTTCTATTTTTTTTTTCCGAGAAAAAGGTAAGAAACAAATTTACCTTCCAAATTAAAATACTGATATCAAATTGTCCTCCTTTGTAAGAAGAAGTGGGAGAAATTGCAGCCCCGATTGCAATTTTATTGTTGGTTTGAACAAATCCTGAACACAATAAATTATAGCATCCTGTTGCTTGGTATGCATCGCTCTGTGACAAAATAATTAGATAAATAATCAATTTAATATAGTTATAATTAAAACAAAATAATAATTCCACAAAGAAAAATGCCAAATTTGAAAATACTTACAGTCCAGTATGTAAAAAACCTTGGATGGCTATCCCCATATAGTTCAGGACTAACCTGCAAAAAGTAAAGAAACATGGATTAATAGTGTTTGAATGTACAGTTACAAATATGAATGAAAATGAGAGGTAGTTGAGATGTGAAACTGCTTTCAATGTGACATTATTTGGATTTTTTTTTTGGATAATCTATCCTAAATCTCAATTTTCTTTTAATTGTTTTTTCTCGATTTTGATATCTCAATAACTTTAAATAGCACATATCGGTCTCCGTCATGTAGACTGAAAATGATCTTAAAGAGTATTGATGGTCCGATCAATAATATCCATAATAGAAATACCTTAATATATAATAATTTTACTAACTGAACAAAGTTGTAGGCCATAATTTTCCCTTAACTTCTTTTTTTTTTTCTAGCGTTCCGATACTTTTTAAGGAAAGTCAACTAATTGTAAGTTAAATAAAAAACCTTGAATTCTAGTAGGAACAAAATCTCACAAGTACTTTTACATAGGGGGAAATTTTGGAAATTAGCGAAGAAAAATGACCACTAGCATATATTTTCATGTGTAATAATATAGTTTAGAGTGTATAAAATAAATTTGACTTAAAGTTTCGCACTTGTCAAAATGCGTGTTTAGCATTTTTTTTTCCTCGTCAAGGGACCAATCTACTATACAAAAGTTTGCATATCGAGACATGAAACTCTCAAGGTAACTCTTCACTCAATTCACAGTGCTTGACATGAAGCAGCTCCTAATCAATTTGACCAAACAACAGTTTATATATCGAGCTGAATTGAACTGAAGCGTACGAATATAACTTACAAAGAAAAATGAGTTATATATGCTTCTATTAGATTCCTAATAGGTGTATATAGTAGTTAAGTGCAATTAAGAGTAATAAATTAGAAGAGGAAAAAGAGAAAGACCTGCCAACCAGCTTCAATAGTATTAAGATCATCACCAAAAGAGCCAGAAATGACCCACATTTGAGAGAGGCTGAATTCATATTGATTGCTCACAATTGGTGCCCACACATTTATGCTTGCTTTTGCTCCATAGTATTGGTCTCCACTCACATACCCTACTGCATGCTGCAATCAAATCCCATCACTATAATCAACCATGATAACCACACTTTATTTAGTTCGGTGCACTAAGCATTCTGTAAAATTACGGGTGAGCATTCGGGTTAATTGGACCGAATCGAACAAAATTGCTTTAACTGATTTACTGAATTTGCATTATGTTGTTTACCTAACCGAACTCAAATTATGATCGAAATTGAATCAAACCTAACTGACAATCAATTTCTATGATGAAAATTTGGTAATTCGAATAAATTACAATCAAAATTGGATAATTCAGTTGAAGTAATTCGGTTCGGGTCGCTTAAACCAAATGGTCACCCATAAGCAAGGCTCTAAAAAGGATAAATTTTAGGCAGTCTATGCCAACACACATGTCAATGATTGATTCTACAACTGAAATTTATAATCTACAGTCACACAGAGATAACTCTATTGTTGCTTCAAAGCTCCTTCATTAGTCTTTTATTTGATCAAAATTCAAGGGCAATCCTATAGAAAACCAGAATAGGAACAAATATACAAATCATCTTGCACTTTGGAAGTCTTTTGAAGAAAGTAAAAAATTTGCTAAAATTGGTATATGGAAAATAAGAAACTATAAAGATAGCTAAAATACGATTTGAAAAATGTAATTTTATTATAATTATATTAAAATCTAATGCATCAAATACTACAAATAAATTTATCTCGTAATGAGAAAGATGTTAAACAGGAAATTGCTGATTCATATCTAAGGAATGTGGCATTAAAATTTAAAAAAAGCAGTTCTTTTATCATTATTCTTTTAAATTTCAGTCATTCTTTATGATATTTTTAATAAAGAAACTCGTTGATAAAAATTCATCTGTTTATTAAAACTAAAAAATAAAAAGATTAAAGAATATACACTATATAGATCAGAAATAGTGGTTAAGTACAAAACTGTTGATTCAAATTTAAGAAACTAAAATTTCAAAAAGCAGTTTTTTGTATCATTACCCTTGTAATCATTCTTTATAATATTTTAAATAAAGAAAACAGTATGTTTTGAAGAAAAAGAAAGTGGCATGAAAAAATGGGTCAAAATTATCAGACTTCATTCTCATTCACCAATTTGTTTGACCACTTTTCTTTTTCAGTTTTTGAGTCGATTAAGGCTGAGCAGTCTCTTCAATATGAGCAAAAAGGACATCATTCTAACAAAAAGAATGAGAAAACAAATTATTCTCTTAATTCTAATGTCTTCGTGAGTTTAGATTTTAAGCTTTAAAACCCGAAATACTCGGAATCAAAGCAAATTACTAGAAAAATAATTATTTACCTCATGTCCATTGCTACTAGTATCTCTTCTAACATGTCTTTTGGGTTTGCTTGCAAATCTTCTAACCGAACTTGCTCTTAACATGTCTTCTTCTTTTGTTCTTCTTACAGGAATTGTTCCTTCGGGACATGTCTCCCCTGTCATACTCCATAACTGATAATTTTCAGACATTGTCCCTCTCGGGTTATGCCCTTTCGGTCTTTTTGGTTCTTCCTGTGATTTCAAAAATTCCAGAAAAAATGTTAAATATAACGTGAATTCAGGTTTCCAAGAAGGAAAATTAAAATTTTAACATATCGGTGTCTAAGAGTTTCCGTGTTACCCCGAATTCATTGCTTACCAGTGGTTTTTGCCCTTTCAATTTTGGATGATCAAAAGCTAGTTGTTGATGTGACAAAACACAGTCGATATGATCTCCATCTGGACTCTGCAACAAAATCAAACAATCGTTAGAAGTGTTTCATTACAATTTTTTAGTTATTTTGAAAATAGAAGGCCGTTAACAACTACTGCAATAACTATCAGCAGTTGAAACGGTTTTCAATAACAATTCAGACAAACAGACCAGAAACCCGGGATAAGTCAAAATCAAGAAAAGACAAATATGCAATATTGTAACAGTACTTGAATTGTCTTGACTGCAGGTTTGTTGATTTTCTTAAGCTGCTCTCTAATAAACTTCAACTTCTCTATCTCTTCACCTGGCCGGAAAGTTTGGTTCGCCGGAGAAGTATTTCCGGCTACCTCCGAAACGAAACAACAAAAG
>CAOJBJ013673587.1:0-15276 GCA_948291685.1 Euphorbia celastroides | reverse complement strand
TTGTTACATACACTTTAAACAAGCTAATTTACACTTGTTCAATTGACATGGTCGTACTTGATGTTTCGCCTATTGAAATTGTTCATTTTATTAATTAATTAATATTTATCGAAACACGCATACATGTATATATAAGTTAGTAATTACAAGAAAGATTTAAGTATAAAAATATTAAGAATAAAGTAATCATTTCAATAACGTAGTGATCTTTTTATTTGGTATTTAGAATAATTACTGAAAACATAAAAAATAAAAAAAAAAATAAAAAGTAACATATGGTTTGTAATTGGTTCGAATGTCTTGAAAAAAAATTAGCATTCCAACTATTTACTTTCAATTATTTTTTAAAAAAACCATTTTACTTGTTTTTAAGGCTCTGTTTTCTTGGACTGAATGGCCAATGACAGAACTAAACTAAAATTTAATGAATAAGTACTGAACTGAAATTCATCGAATAATTATTGAATTGAACTAAACTGAAATGAAATGAATGGAAAATAAGTTGACAGATATAGAGCCTAAATGAAGCAGAAGCCGGAATTTATACCAACCTTAATCTTATTGCCAGTAGCCTTAATTGCATCAATAATGGTGAATTGATCAAGAACTTGAGGATAAGCTAGTGCAGAAAAACTTGCCCAATTAAATCAGCAATCTTCTCTTTCTCACTCAATTCTTCTCCCTGCATAAAGTTATATATTTTAATTTTTTTATATAACTAATTAAATTATAGAAAAATAAATAAATAAATAAATAGAAAAAGGAATTACATGAACAATATGGACACCCATGGATTCAAAATCATTAAGGATGTGAAGTTTGGAGGAAGAAGAAATTGGACGAGTATAGGCATAAGTTTTATGCCCTAAAAAAATGCTTGCTTTCACCATATGTTGCCCTAAATAACCAGTTGCACCAAATATTAATATTTTTCCCTTCATTTTCTGATTTTCTTTCTTACTATGCTACTTTCATGAATATATTGATTCCTCAATGTAATATATATAGTTGTTACAAACATTTTCTTCAATCGTATCAATAATTTACATAATAATGTTACTTATAATTGTTCAATTGGTTACCAATCTCTTTTTATGATTGGTTTAAGGTCGAAAAAGTTGGAATATGATTCTACGTTTAACGAGAGTTTTTTGCGTTCTCGTCTCAATATAACAACTAAATAATAGGTATTGATAGTTGTAATTATTATTTTCTTCTACCTCGTAGCGAGTGAGTAAAACTATATATAAGTCTTGTTTTTTTTGAATAATATATAAGTCTTGTTCTTTCAACTTTTTTTCATTTATTTCAGTTCAGTTTAGACTTATTAAGTTTATGTTAAGTTTTAAATAAGTTTCATTCAATTCATTCAATTTTAATAAATTTTGATATGAATAAAACTTATTAAATCTTGAATTATTTGATATAAATTTTAGTTTCATCAAGTTTATATTAAGATTCCGTTTGTTTGTAAGAAAAATATTGTGCAAGGATTAATATTGTATATGAGAAAATATTATGTTAGAAAATGAAATATTTTCCTATATTTAGTTCCATCACTGTAAAATATTTTTTGATGTTTCTTCATATTTATGGAAAATGTCTACTACCAAAAATTTCAATAAACAATATATATATATATATATATATATATATATATATATATATATATATATATAACTTCATTTTAATATAATAATAAATATAGAAATAATAATAATAATTATATTATATATATAATATAATCATCATCATTAGAATAAAAAATAATTATATAAAATATCAATTATTTTTCATATTTCAATATAAAAATTAGGGTAAACTTCAAAAACATACTTTGAGGTTTCACACTTTTACAAAAACATTTTTGAGGTTTATTTTTTTGCACAAACATACCTTATGATTTCAAAATTTTGCAAAAACATCCTTCTCAAAATTTTGAAACCACATTTGAAAGGGTAATATTCTCCGTTTTGAAGTGAGATTTTGCAGCTTTCTTAATAATAATAAAATACACATTAGTAATAAATTTGATATTTTTTGAGAAGTTTTGATATTTATTTTAATTAAAAATCGATTCTAACTTTAAAAAATCATAATAAAATGAAACAATTATGAAAATTACTCAAAATTTGATAAATAATACACAAATAATATAGTTAGAATATATGAATGTTGAATTTATTAAAATAATTTGTGTAATATTATCAAATCCACAATTTTTCAAAAAATTACCTTGTGGTTAGCTTTTTTGGCAAAATTTTGAAATTACAAGGTATGATTTTGCAAAAAAATAAACCTCATGGATGTTTTTGCAAAAGTGTGAAATCACGGGGTATGTTTTTGAAGTTTACCCTAAAAATTAATATAGATGGTGGAGGTGTGATGATGATGATGACAGTAGCTAGTTGGTGGCAGTGGTAAAAGTGAAGAAGGCGGAAGTGGTAGCGACAACGAGGTGGAGTAATTAGTGGTGATGAAGTGGAATAAGTTATCGTGGTGGTAGAGTGAAAGTGATGGTAGCGGCGGCGAAAACGAGATGGAATATTTTGACAGTGATAGTGGAATGGAAAAAACAATGATAATAATGGTGGAGAAAGTGTCGGTGATGGTGGTGGGAGGATGGAAGAAGAGGGGAGGGGGGGTAACATAAATGGTGAAAGTAGAGGTGATGAGTTGGAAAATGTAATAAGTGTATTGATGTATGTTGAAGAAGTGGAATAGTTAGTGTAAGAAAGTAGAGGTAGTGATGAAAATATTTTTATTTTTACTATTACATATTTTCATTCATCCAGAAAATATTTTATTTATTTATTTTTCATGTTAAACAAACACCGAAAAGTTGGGAAAATATGTTCCCGTAAAATATCTTACGGCAGACAAACGAGTTCGGTCAATAAATTTTATTATGCCGTTATTATGTTTCAGTTCCGTTCAGGTCAGTTCAATTCAATAAAAAAATATGATCTTATTAGGTACGAATGTTATCACCTTTTTGTATTTACGAAAAAAATTATTATTTTGTATTGAAATTATTGTAGTCTTATCATGCACTATTATTCAAGTATAATGTATCAACTAGCTGACTAGCAAATGCCGTAGTCATATTGGTTAAAATTAAATTTGTAGCTTTCAAAATTTTATCAGGTTCAACTTACATTCGGATATCGTATAAAATTTTAATTTTTATTAAATTTCTATCCAAGTGTACAAATTGAAAATAAAAATATTTCTAAGATGTGATATAGTTGTGATTCAATAGTAGAATCTATATATTACTAAAAGTAATTAAGTTCTTAATTATCATTTTAACCTTATGTTTTTTATTTATGAAAACTATAAAATTCATATAACAAATTGATAAATTAGGATTGTAACAATATGTAACAATTAGATAATTATAAATTATATATTAGAAAAAGGTTAATCTCAATAAAATCAAATTCTGATTTTGTAACCAAAATAAAAGATAGACATTTATAAGCTTATATCTTTTGTTTGTATTTTTCTATGAAAATTCTAAAATTTTATAAAAAAATTTGACAAATTGAATTCTAAATGGGACAAACGGATGGATGTACATAAAAGGATGCTCACTCATATAATCATAAACAAAGAATCATCATCTCATTTATTCTACTTTCAAAATTTTAAATTTTGAATTATACATATATTGCATAACAAACGGATACATATAATTATAAACAAGGAATTGCTATACTTATTAATTTTGCTTTAAAAATTTCAAATTTTGAAATACTGGATGATGTTATATATTATCCGTTAATTATATTAACTATATAACCTCAATTTACAAGAATCGGTTTTGGAGCATTTGAGCTCCTGCAATTAAGTAATTGTACTTTTTAACCTTTTTTTCTCTTATTTCTTCTTTACATTGTTCGTTTAATTGTTAGAAAGTCATAATTTATGTATTATTTCCCTTCATTGTAATCTTCAATCTTACCAAAAAGACTTAACCTCATAGGTGAGCAATGCAAAAAATCAATTCGCTCAGCCATAGGTGAGGCGAAAATATTTTTTGCCTAGCCTATGGTTGAGCGAAAAATCAATTTTCTTAACCATAGACTTGACGAACAATATTTTGGCCTACCCTATGGCTAAGCGAAAATCGGTTTGCTCAGCCATTGGGTAAGCAAAAAATCACTTTGCTAGTGAATTTCTAAATTTTTAAATAAAAAATATTTTTGAAAAATAAAAATGGAAATATATTCTTTCAATTTCATTGCATGGAAAAAAATAAAATTTAAAATATGAATATATTTCTTATATAATATTTGCATTTGAAGAAGTTTTGAGTGAGATTGAGTTTTGATTTGGAGAAGTTTGAGTGAGCATGGAAAAAAAATAAAATTTAAAATATGAATTTATTTGCTGAACAATATTTACATTTGAGAGTGAGGTTGAGTTTTAATTTGGAGAAATTTTAAGTGAGATAGAGTGTTTTAGGTGATTGTATGGGAAAAAAATTAAAAATATGAATATACATTTGAAGAAATTTTGAGTGAGATTGAGTTTTGATTTGGAGAAGTTTTGAGTGAGATTGAGTGTTGTAGATGAGGTGAAATTAATGATGTTAGTGTGGGTATACAAAGGTAAAAAATCTGAATGAATTTTTTTTAATGAATATGAATTCGTTAATTGTATATTTTGTTTATTTTTTTTATAAAAAGGACATAAAAGTAATGGTCTTATGCGGCATTAAGTAATTGTGTGCGGTATTTAGCAATTCAGATAAAGAACATAATTTGTTGTTTCTGCTATTTTCAAAAGGGAGCTTGAGATTTTAATTCTATCAAAAAGGGTTTGTGGTTTTGAAATTTTTTTAAAACAAGGATAACCATTTAAATTAGTGGTGTTACGGAAGTTATTTTAATCATATCAACAATCCCATAGTTAAACTATATTATTTAGGAATTATTCACTCAAATCCGAACAATTTTAGAACTTATTTCATTTTCTACTACTTTTTAAGGTTTATATCATACTTTAATTTTAAAAAATAGTTCATTATTTTAAAAAATTGGAAAATTTATTTATAAAATATATTATATTGTTATCAATCGACCTACAAAATTTCGTATTAAAATAAATAATATAACCCATCTTTCTTGACAAATTTTCAAAATAAGGTTCTTTAAGTTATTCACTTTTCAAAAAAAATTGAAAATCACAAGCCCCTTTTTTAAAAGAGAAAAACCTCAAACCCCAATCGAAAGCACAAGGTATGTTTTTAAAGTTTACCCTAAGTCTAATTGTATGACATATTAGTTCGGATCACTATCATTCTAGATGAACTTTTAGTCACATAGTTGATCATTTATATTATTACAGGACAAGTAATTATTGGTTATTTTCCTCCCAAGTTTATTTTCAGCATGTCAAAGTAAATATAATTTGTAATGTTCTATATTTAATTCATTTGTATTACTAGTTTTCCTTTCTAATCTCAGTTCATTATCTTAAGTTTTAGATATTAAACTTATATCAAATCCTTTTATAATCACGTTACCAAAATACACCATAATAAACGTGTCAATTTAAGTCTACTAAATAATAAAAAATTAGATTCAATGAGGTTGTAAAAGAGCTAGAGAATGTGATTTTTCAGTGCAATTTTTTCTGCTGGACCTTTTGCAACTTGTAATAACTGTACTGCACTTTATCTTTTTTGAAAGATAACTGTAATACTTCAATTTTTTTTTTCTAATGTGCAAGGTGGAGCTTCATCTTTATATGTCCACTTTAGCTTTTTACTATTAATTTGGAGCCAAAAAGGGGTGACTTTACCTATAATTATCCTACTTACTTTCACATAATATATTACTGAACAATTTTATTTCGAAAATACCAGATTCTTAAGTTTTATTAGGAAATACCATTTGTTGCTTCCATTGTATATATGACACAAATTTAAGTATTGTATGAGGCTTAAAGGCTATAATTCTTATTATTTAAGTATTTGTCAGATGCAGTATAGCTATTACAATTTTCTCGCTTAACTAACTTTTCAAGTCATCGTTATTGAAATTTTTTTATTGTTATTTTAAATGTTGTAAGTCTCAAATTTGAAACCCGAATTTTTAAGCTTTTCGGATTTTTTATTGTTGGATTAATCATGCTAGGGTGGATTATATCACTACCTTTTAACGTAGAATTCATCAAAACAATTAAAAAAAATGTGACATCAAAGTATTACGTTACCGTATTAAATAGTTACAATTCCACGGTGGAAAGTTTCAACTAGATCTGTTCGCAGGCTAGCGAGTCCGTCCGACCTACCCTAATTCGTAGTATTTGAGATGGGTTTTGGACGTTATCTTTCAATTTTTGGTCCGTCCAGCCCGGACCCGGTTAAGCCCGTAAGTTAAATGGGTTGGTTTTGAAATTAATCAAAATTCCCAATAAACGACCCGACCCGCATAATTTATATATAGAACGATATTTTTTTATAAAATTTTTATTATTTAAAGTTAAAAATAGAATATTACTAATATAAAAAGAGTTTTTTTTTTTGCATTTTATGAGTCATAATATTTGTATTATTATTAAATATGTATGCATTCATATACAAAATATTTAAATATATCAACATTTACAATAAAATTTTTAATGTGTAATTATTTTAATGATACTTAATAATATATTGATTTAACCTGAAACCCAACTCAGTCTACCTCGAAAAAAATTTAAACGGGTTAGACCAGATTTAGAATTAGCACTTTAAAGAAAAACTCTGGTTGATCCAGCCCAAAATTGACCCAATCAGACCCATAAGCAAGTCTAGACTTTCAACTCAACCATATTCTTTCAAATTATCATCATCTAACTTATAATTACAATTATTGTCATTTCAAAATATAAATGTTTATTAGGTTTAAAATGTGGTCTGCGTGAAATTGTCCCCTACGAAATGTCACTGTTATCCCTTTCCTTTTAGACTGTAGACTTTGGAGATCTCAATGGGCCGTTTTGAGATCCTTCGGCCCAAGATCCAATGGGCCGACTTTATCAAAATGATGGGTAAAGCTCGATCTAATAGACCACGTGTATTGAGGGGTCAAGGTTCCAATGGGTCAAAATGAAATTTGAGATGCACCAATACAACCATATCATAAACTTTATAAGGACCGCTCGTAAAATTATTGTGTATCAAAGTGATCTCTCGATTTTGAGCTATAAAAAAGGTCATTTATCAAATGATTTAGGACACATTTCATAGACTTTCATACAATATTTGAGAGGCAAACTGGTTTCGACCTCCAAAACCCGATAGTAATGAGACAAATGTTGTCTAATTTATAAAAGTAGTTAGTATAAAGACTCGTCGTACTTTCTTGCAAATGTATTAAACTGGTTTAGGAATTAGTTCTTTCCACACATATATTCAACTTATATTGTTAATTGGAATACACTTAATAATTTAAACTAAAGGTGCACATGACTATACAACAATCATTTTAAAACTACTAAGTAGTTCAGTTGACAATGCAGACT
The DNA here is from genome assembly GCA_948291685.1 of Euphorbia celastroides. NCBI lineage: Eukaryota > Viridiplantae > Streptophyta > Magnoliopsida > Malpighiales > Euphorbiaceae > Euphorbia > Euphorbia celastroides. Next base: position 7,758 of record CAOJBJ013673587.1, on the reverse strand, counting down.
GAGCATGTGGGGAGAGAACACGATTCAAACCCCATTAAATATATTTGTTGGGAGGAGTGAGGAGCCTTTACTGTAACTAAACCACGAACAATGTAGTTCAATGAAGATACTTGTACATATTAAAAAAATCATCTCAAAACTATTATTGAATGAATTGTTTATAATTTGAAATATTAAAAGAAACTTCTACAAATTTCGTTTCAGGAATTTAATCTTTTATCGTCTAGAAATAGGAAATAAGAGTTGACTCGAAAGAGACTCTTCATAGAAAAGTGGAAATTGGTTGCCTTATCTCAGCAACTTTTCTTTTTCATAGGAATAATTATGAAGATAAAAATCAATTAATTAAAATTAAATTTGAGCTTTCTACTTTCTGAAATGGAATAAACCTTTTCCTTGTAAGAACTAGGTACGTGTGAAACAAATTTTCGAAACAAATGTTTAGGTATATGTGGTAAAATTATGTAGAAATGCTTCATATTTTTTTTATCAACTAAAATAGGAAGCCTCAAATAGTTGATAGCCGTAATTGAAACAAATTCAGAACACTTTTCAATACGATTTTCAATTATGTTGCATGATGTATTAAATATGTATATTCAATTGAAATAGATTTAAATTATCCAATTTGACATCTAGTTACTTTGGGTAGTCTTCATTTTTTTAAAAAAAATTGAACTCTTTCAATCTTCAAAATTGATTTTTATTTATTTAAAATGAAAAGTGTATAGTTTCTACCCAAACTTTGGTATCTCAATAACTATTATCAGAAACTCAAATAAAATTAAAGCAAAAGCAAAAAAAATCAGCATGTTCATTATACTTTTATAGTTTTTACTATAGAGTCTCTAATGTAAAAGTTAAACTTTAAAAATGAAATGTTTGTAGTTTAGAATGGTCTGGACGTGACTCACTAATAACTTTAATTGTTCTTAAAAGTGTTTAAGAAAATATCCACATATAAATATTCTATGCAACATATTCGAAGAAGAAGAAATAATTTGCACATAATATGCTTAGTTGCGTCACCTTATTTTATCTAGAATGACATAGAAAAATCAAGACTGAAAGAAATGAGCACAAACATTAATTTATTATTTACTTTAAATTTTGTGGCTTAAATTTATAAAAGAGCTCATGTGATAATATTAAAAAAAAACACAAAATAACACGAGAGATTTTGCAAGTAGTACCAAAATGGTTAGTGCCATTATTTTTTAAAAAAAATTTTTTGGTTAAAGTTTATATTTGTTGATTCAATTTTATCTCTTTATGATCACAACAATTGCCTGCTAATTAATTAACATGTGAGACTTTATCTGTTTCTGTTGATCATTCTATTAATTTGTAATCGTATATTTTAACCTATAAACTAATTCGAATAAGAGAAAAATTATTAGCCAAGCCAACTGTGACATGCCCAATAATTCAAGTGATTACCTTTTTCAATTAAACTATAGAATATGCTAATTAATTGGTTAATTAAAGAAAGCAAAACCTTAATCGCAAAGTCAAATTAAAGAGAAGTTCACGTGGACTGGACTTTATCAAACTAAGATCTGTCATGTGATCAACATATAAAGCCAGAGAAACAACCAGTTACTTTTTAAATATGATTATTCCATTAACATAATTTGTATATTTTCGGATATTATTTCGGACATGTATGCCTTGTTACTTGTACATATATCCGAAATAACGCATGTAATATACATAAATGAAGTAGCTACCATTCAAATTTTTGTCCACTTACTGCGCGAGAGCTTTTATTCGACTATTGCGGATCACTATTTTTTAACACATTAGTCGTTTTGAATCGAAAGAAGACATTTTTGTGTTATGGCGTAATACAGCAGAAAATGAAATTTTGACAACAAAATTTCTTGTCACTGAAAGCAAGGATGCGGCATCCGAACTATTATAAGTAAATATTTTACATAGTTTTAGAGGGTGATCCCACTGGAAAAATATAATTTAGATTTGTTCGAGTTGGAGTACAAAATCCTTGATTATCTCATTTACAATCCTATTCAAGTACGTAGAAGCAGTGTGCGAGTAGTTATTATTGTGTCGAAAAGAAAGAGCATAAAGAAAAAGGAAAATAACATGTGATGTCCCAAAGTTTAAAATACCATGCGACCAATAAATTACATCTATCTATACTAATAGTTAATGAAACAAGTGTGATTATTCAAGAGCAATGTTACTCGAGATACCCGATTTTGTATAGAATTTCAACTAAGCTTGTGATTTCTTTAATGTCTGCCATTGACTTTTTACAAATAGTAAATACATAGAAGAGATAAAATAAATATAGAGAAAAGAAGAGAATAAACTACATGTCAATAGCATAGCAGATAAATATAAAAGCTGACACAAATTTGGGACAAATTAATTTTTTTTTACTACAATTTGTCAAATTATTGAAAGGGCCTCCTGTTTATTAAAGGCAAAACACAGAAATACCCAACTTCTACGCTCTTAATTTAAAAGCCAATTAAATAATTATAAAAATAAGACATTGTACAAAATATTCAAAGTTTTACGGGATTTACACTTTTCATGGAATTGAAGTTGCAGATTGGGGGAAGGCCTCCGGCGCCGGAATGGCGAGTTCCGGTGGCAGTCGATGGCGACAGCACGGCGGTGCGACAGGAAGATAACGGCGAGCGGCGGACCGTCTACGGAAACAGGAGGCGGCGAACGAGTTCCGGCGGAAAACCAAAAACAAAAGAAAGGGGACTTACGGCGAGCGGAGAGCGGAGGCGAGACGGGGAGTGGCGAGCGGCGAACTTCCAGATCTGGTGGGGATTTCGTCGGGAACGGCGGCGTCGAGCGGCAAACTTTCACATCTGGCGGCGGAATGAGAGATCTGGCGGCTACGGGGCGGGCGGCGGCGGGATCTGGTGGTTCCCGGCAGCGGCGTTTCCGGCGGATATCTGAAAAATGACGGATAGACGGCGACGAGGGTGATATCAGGCGAGAGGGCTGGACGACGGCGGACGGACAAGGCAGAAAGAGAAAACCCGCCACCAGATCCGAAGCCCGCATCCAAATCTGCTCGCCGGAGTCGCCGTCGTCCGCCGCCGGAGTTGCCGAAAAAGCTTGTCTGCAAATTCAAAGAAAAGAGAGAAAAAATAGAGAGAGAGAGAGAGAGGGGGAAAAGAAGAGAGAGAAATAAAAATGAGAGAAAGAGAGAAAAAAGGTTATATATACATGTTATAATTATAATATAATTATAATATAAATATAACATATTATATAACATATTATATATGATATATGTTAATTATAATTATATTACATATGATATAAATATAACATATTATAAATATAAATATAACATATTATATATGTTAATATATTAAGAATATAACACGTTATATTTTTGAAATAATATATTATAATATATTTTTAAAAAATGGTAAAATAATTTGAAAAATGAAAAAAAATTCGTTGAAAGTATATCACTATGGATCTTGTTTTAAAGATAAAAATATAATGAACAAAATATTCTAAAGAATCGTGTCAAAAAAATCAACGGTTTGAAAGATATGATCATTTAAAAGTCGAAAATCAAAATGAATAAGGAGAAATGTAATGGAAACCATTAAAAAACAAGGAAAACTTCAATCCGGTATTCTTATGAATAAAAGTCTTATTTTTATTAATATTTTACTCCTTCTTTATAAAAGTAAAAACACACTCCAAAAATTTAGCATTGACTACAATTTCCTTTTATTAATGACTTGGCAAACTAAAGTGTATGTTAAATGCCAACTTGATCAAACTCATGGTATTGCTTTTCTACGTCAGATTGATATATTTTTTTATATCATACAAAGCAACAAGTGTACTTGGCTTGTTGCCATCACACACCACTATACAAAACTTAATCAAATTCCATTTCCTACAATAATAATGTGATGCTTCCCCTTTATTTGTGGAGCTTACTTCAACGTGATCATTTCTCTGCTTATCATTTAAGTTTTCAACTCTACACAAAGATAAAGGTGCCATAAATGTTCCTTCAAATTATTTGTGAAATTTCAACTCTTAGAGTAAAGGAGATGTCATTGATATTCAAATTTAGCCAAGAAAGCTCGTAGAACAACCTATCTTGATAGATCAACATTACGCTATGATAAATCAAATTAATGGTCACTAACTCACTATCACAATTTAAGACATATTTGGTATTATTGTTTAAATTGTTGTTATTAAAAAGATAGATGTGAAGATTGTCAAAAAGTAATGAAACTATGCCAACACGAATCACTTCATCACTAGCTATGAGGCCGTGTGGATTAACGCGCAAGACATATCATGTTTAATCCAACAATAAATGTTTGAAATTGTTGTCAAAGATGTTAGTCTTTAAAAGTTTGTCGCGTTTTGATCCTTCATACTAATAATTTGAAAACCACCAATACTACTTTCTCAAAACTACAATTTGCTGCTTTTACGGAGATCTTCAAAATGGAGCAGGTAGAGAAAATAATATGAGAAAGCAATCGTAAGCAAACCCTTAACATTACTCTAAAAGTAGCCTAAACCACATTGACACAAACATATTTGACTCGTAACACAACAAGCCTACTTCTAGTTGAAGAATGAAATCACACCAAATAACACCTTTAAAAAATCAAACCAATCAGAACACATGACACAGTCAAGGGTAGACTGATGCACTTTCTGAATGTCAAGGGAGCTACAAAGTTTCATTAAACGCCACAACTTCAAAGAGTGTATAATCCATTAAGCCTATACATTATCAAAAAGCAATAAAGATTCCATCACAAATGAAAATCAATCAACAATGAATCCATCTTATCCAACAAAGGCCTAACTCATGGCTTAATTCAGTTCACCACAAAAGATTAGCCTGTAGGGCCTTAAACGCCTAGCAATTATCCAAATCCACCTTAAATCTAAGTCACACCAGCACAGCATCCACAATTCCCATCCATTCAAACATACAATGCAAATTCTCTACTTATAAGACAAACTGCCAACTAATCAAGTGATTTATGATCAAAATAACCACATAAAACCCCTTTTGGGAACTTATTTAATCCACAAGATAGACAGAAAAAGTTGAGGGTTATTTGAAAACTACACTGGTTAATGTAGTTCAGAAGTTGTCATACATTATAACCACAACACATTCATATTCATATTCAGACCTATAATTTGCACATACAGAGATTATAAGAGAAAAGTCAACCACTACAAACTCAAACCCCTTCGGTATTCATTAATGCCTGCATACTTACAAGCATATGCCTCATTTCAAACAAGCAGCAGATGCATTTCAAGTCAAGGCCACTGTCACTCTCCAGTTTCCATAATCCAGTACCAATGGATGATGTCTTTACAAGGCAATCCTTCAGCTTCAAACCCGTTTTCAGTTTAAGCGCATAAGCAACTCGTCTTTCTCATTTCCCACTCCGAAAGATCCTGCATTTTTTCCTTCTCCCGAACCATTCGAGCTTTCCCTGAAAACCCCCAATTAGACTTTGTCAAAAACCAAACATTAGAAGCTCAATTTATCTTGTCATTGGAGAATTAGTGAAATGCTTCTACCAAAATGAAGATATTAATGTCGGTTGATAGGTTCATAAAACCCAAACAGATTATAAGTGTACTTGACAATGACAATACGGACATAATGGCATAGCAATTCAACATTATAATTGTCCATTTATGTTACCATTAAGTCCTGTTCCTAATAAAGCATAATAAACACAGCAGTGCAATTGAAATGTTTCAAAACATCAACAAGAAATCATAATTGCTACCCTTCAATCTAAACTATCACAGCCAAGTTCTACTCATAGACAAGCAATAAAGAGCTATTACAGACACAAACTTTCACTTCAAATTCAATCCAAATTTTACCTCAGGCCCCCCGAAATTATCAGAACGAGTTCATCTCCAAGCAGTAAGTCCTCCTCTTGACAAGCATCTTAGCAGCAGTACCAAAAGGCTCCTCAAAAGCACCTGAAACCCAACTCGAATCACAAATCTCCTTCTTTACCCCCGACTGCTCACTAGGCCTAATAGCCACCAAAGTCGCCCCCTTCAGCACAACCCCATCAGGCAATTCCAGCTGAGGCGCATACCAAAGCCGCATATTCAAAGCCGGGACAAGAGTTCTCTTTGAAGCAGAAGAGGCATTCAATGGCTTCACTCTCAACTCCTCCAGTTGTTCTCTGTTCATACAAAGCACCCCTTGCCCGTCTGTATCGGTCAAAACCAGGCTATCAAGGGTCTTGTGCTCTGCAATTATCGGTTGCAGAAGATAATGCCTAGCTGAAGCAGCAATCAGCGAGCTAATTGTCCACACAACCCTCAATTTCAAGCCTCCGTTGGTGTAAAACGACTCCGGTATACTTCCATTGTCTTCTATTCCGTTGTTGAGGCTACAATCTTGGCCAATTTCGGCTTTGTTGGTAACCGAAGCAGCGCCGAGAATGACACAATTATCAAGCGTAGATCCGAAATCGGCCCGCCATTTTAGAAGTACCCCATCGTCAATCCCTAATTCGCCACTCGGCAATTCTATCCGCAGAAACCTAATTTCGTTGAAATTCTTGAGAACTTGTGTAGGGGAGTGGTGGGTAACGCCGCCCTGATCCATTTCCCCGTCGTCGGCGGTTATCGGAGCTCCGGCGGCGGAGGTCAAAAGCCCGGTCCTCGAATTACTCATCTCTCTCCTGGGTCCGATCAGCTGACCTAGCACCTGAAAGGGCTTTGCGATTCCCCCGAAAACCAACCGGAAAATCGACGAAAACCCAGAAGAGGAACCAGAAGACCGCGCTTTCTCCAACGAGGAAGAGGGGGAATTATCGTCATCGGAGATTACACAATCGACCCGAACAACGACGTTATCCACCTGGGGTACCAGCGCGTGAAATCGACGCGATACAACGCAGCAGCGGCCGAGGGCTTTGACATCGCCGATTCTGTTGAAAACCAGGAGGAGAAGAGAGTCCGGCAGGCGGTCGAAGTGGTCGATTGAAGGCGGATCCGGGTCCGGGTAGATTCGGGAAGTCGGATCTGGGCGAAAAGATTGCATCTTTGATGAAATTGAGAGGGGATTTTTGAGGGGAGTTGAAGGGGAAGAAGAGGGGCAGATCTGAAAGGGGAAAAGGAGAGTGAAGAGCAGGAAAAATGGTGGGAGGAGATAGATCCACGGTTTAAGTTTTGTCTTTACAGAGATGAGAGAGGAGATTGTATTTTGTATTGAGTATGCGCGAAAAGGGAAAAAGGATGCTTGTCTTTTTAGAGATAAATTATATATTGTTGTTTATTCGTTTTCTTAGCTATTGTGCTTAAATGAAATTAATTTCTCTTTTTGTAGGATTTATATGGTTTGTTGGATGATATCGACGGACTGCATTTTACATTTTCGGCAGATTGAGATTTTATATGTTCCACTGTAACTTACAGATAAAATTACTTTTTATCCAAAAAAACTGTTAATTATGAGAAGCATAATTTGTATGATACAAAGATTGTTTAGAATTGTGTTTCTTGTGTTATTTTAAACAATTTATTTTCACAAATTTTGAAGTACTTGATTTTTATCTTATACAATATATTTTGCTCATTTACACTAATAAAGTTATAAAAATTATTTACTTTTTAAAAGTTTGAAAATATAGCTTTTTTGGTAAAGAATATAAAAAGTTAATATCAAACTACAAGCATTTTTTTAAACTTAATGGTATAGCAATTTCATCAATTTGGCTT
>CAOJBJ013672371.1:0-19584 GCA_948291685.1 Euphorbia celastroides | reverse complement strand
TAGCATTTGCTTTCTGTCAATAATTGGTTTTTTTACTAGCCTGGGTTTTAGGAATAGCAAGAAGTAGAATCTGTTTTGGGAGAATAGGAGAAGGGGGTGACGCACATAGAGAAATTAGGGAGAACAAGAATTTGTTGATTTAGGTTGATTTTCAGTTTAATTTGGTTAAATTGGGGTTGATTTTCAGTTGAATATGGTTGATTTGGGGTTGATTTTTAGTTGAATTTGGTTGATTTGGGGCTGATTTTTTGTTGAAAATTTGCTTGCTGGAGTTTTGGTAGCCGGATTTTTTCGCCGGAAAATGTTGAACGCGCCGGAAAAGTCAGACCGTGCCACGTCGGAACCCACGTTGGAGTGAGGCTCTTAGTTAGACAACTTTTTGAATGTTGAGACTCTTGAGCGGTGACTTTGATAGTTGAGAGAGCAATTTACCATAAACAAAATAATTGAAACCCTTAAAAGAGCATTACGCCTTTAAATAATTGACAACATAAAATATCATGATTTGACTAATTCACAACAGTTACATTATTACTTAAAGAAGTGACATTATAAAATATTATTATTTAAATAATTGACTCTAAAAAATATTATTACTTAAATAATTCACAGTAGAAAAATCATTACTTAAATAATTAAATAGGCTATATTTTCCGTTTACAAATCATATTGTAAACTTAGAACTGTAGCGGATTCTTTGACAAAGAAATGTAGAAAAATACGATTTCATTTTTGTCCATCTTTAATTAAAGTTGTAACAATCTCTAATTTAATTTTATATATCATTATTTTCGATAAAAAATTCTTATAATCAATCTTAAAATAATAAGTATTACTTTGATGATCTAGATATTTGTAACAACATAAATAATACGACGATAAGTGACGGACACAATTTTCATATGGGTCATTATTTTAAACTCCGTAGATAAAGGCTCTTGGTTTTTAGCCAAATGCACTGTTGTTTCCTAAGATAAGAGCCTAACAAGTGCACTATGGTCGATTATAGTTCGGTGAGTATAAGGTCATATTCCACAGGGAACAAACTAAAAGAAAGTGAGATTTTCCTATAGATTGGGTGAAAGGTTTTTTTATTTTAGATTGTGGATTCCTAAACTAAGTTGCGGAAAAATAAATATTACACTAATATAGCAGCAGTCACAACCTACCTTCACAACAGACAATCTGGTCCCTTAACTCATATATGCACACAAATTTATAATAAATCATAGATATAAGGTCTAAACCCTTAGCATGCAACCTTATCCTATTTTGATCTAAGGACGTCATCCCCGCAACCTCAAGGCTAAGTTTACATGTGTGTGCTTGTGATTCTCACTATGACACGTCACCTCGGTCAGTCCTTGATGCCATAGCGATATATGAATTAAATTCATCTAAGAGTGTTTCCTCAAGGACACGATCTACAACAGATTACCAAGTCATGACATATTCAGCCAAAGGACCGCAACCTACACAGAACTACTCTAACAGTTTCCTCCTGCTTGTGACATGCCAAACATGATTAAAGATAATGGTTTAGCTCTTCTATCATATATTCCCTTACTTCCTATCGGCCTAGCAAGGTTTTAGGTTGTTATGTGAATCTCCCGTCGGTCTCAACACATACTTCTCCTAACATTAAGCAAGAAGTTCTACTAAGGTAGTTTGCTAACAGATTTTGCAATCTCCCGTCGGTCTCAAGCGAAATCAGTGTTAATGAGGGGTTCCATTCTACCTTATCACCCATCGGTCTCAAGGGTAGAACTAAAACATGAACTTGATCAGGGTTAATGCAACATACACACATTAAAAACCAAAACTAAAGCACATTCACACATATACACAAAAGGGAGTAAAACATTACAACATTCTTAGAAGGGTGACAATCTGCTGAAAGGGAAAGGTTGCCACTGCAGGCTAGCTGTCACTACATATATTTATAGAAAACCTTCTCCTCCATTACTGGAGGAGGAGTGAAAATGTTTGAAACTTGTTCTTGTTACAATACGAGATCTCACAGATGATCCCTCAAAATGAAGAGGAAGAGAGAGATATATACCTCTCCAAAATATCTTACATATAATTAATAAAATACGTGGACCACAAAAGAGCATGACGTGGCCAATTGTAGTTTTAGCAAAATATCTAATAAAATACTACTCAAGTTGGCTAGCTACCATCACTCCCACGTGTTGTCACTTGCTACCCGTCACATTAGCTCCAATCTACCTTCCTTTATGCGCCCAAAATCAACAACTTTTCCTCCAATATAGCTGTAGTCTTTGCTTTGCCTTAAATCTGAAAATTTAATCATAACTGACAACTTTTGCCACGAATTAACACAATTAAATTGCTAAAATATGAATACAAAATTACACCTGACATGCATACTCAATCCCCCTAAATTTGATATTTTTTGTGAAATGTTCCCTTGAATTTGCGAAAGTCAAAGCAAGCTCCTAAAGTTGACAAACATGTGCATATCAGCCCTCTGAAATTGGAAAAAACATACATTTCAACCTCTTAGTGTCACATGTCACTATCTGAATAAAGAGACAAAAGTAAAAAATTTGGCATATTTAAAAAGTCAAACCAATCACATGGTGACATGTAGCAGTAAGGGGGCTGAAGTAAGCGTTTTTACATGAGGAGTCCGGCAAGTTGATCCCTTGTCACCTGATGCAGCGGAAGAAATCAAAACAAGGATAAAGAACCGAAATCCGTTGATCTCCAAGATACCGGAAGTCGATTCTTTTAACAACCTTAAAATTAATCGCCAAATTCTAAGAATTATTAGGACTACTAAAAATTCTAGAGATACCACACTCTAAAATATTTAGGAGAATTCAAAAGAAACATCTCAAATTTCATTCATAAAAAACTAACACTACAAGAAAAATCACGATCTGCAACGGAAATTCCATTGCAGATGGTGTATTCCAACGGATTAATTCCGTTTAAGTTTGGGCTCTTGCAGATTGACCTGCAACGGTATGCATTTCCCTTGCAGATTTGCAACGGACGTTTATCCCTTCCAGATTGGTTCACTTGCAAAATACGTTCAGTATAATCTCCCTTGCAAAATCCGTTGCAGAATACATTATTTAAAAAATAAAAAAATACATTTAATTATTTTGGATTGAAGGGAGCTTAATCATATGAGCCCAAAACAAATAAAGCTTCAATACCATAATTTAATCAATCACCACAGCACAAAGCTAATTAAATGCATATATATATATTACAATTGGAAACACATTAATATGAAAACACAAGTCAAGTAGTATTTTTTACACGGAAAAGAAAAGCCAGAAGTTACAACTGATTAAAGTCTAAATCATGAACAAAAAAGGAGTCATGAACAATTCAAGGACACTTACATTCCAGCAGAAACTATAAGAGCAGTGGCAGCTGACATCAACTTCCACTACCAACTATAAAGTTCACAACGTAATCACACAGCCTGGAGCTAGACATCACTTTGTCTACACATAGCATCATAACAAATCACGAATAAATAAATATGACAAGGCAACTATAACTTCTCAGTTTCAGATTTAAAAATCAAGACCACGGACACAACCATCTAGTATCTGCCCGTCCGTATAGGAAGTGAAAATAAATGCACTGCATGTTATTATATATAATCTGATTACCACCATAAACACAAGCATGTTAGTAGCAAAAAGTTGCAATGGTCAACTAGACAATCGACCAAAAACAGAAATTCATCACTCTTAGTACAGTTGTCTTATAAACAAAATTGCAAAACCTAGAGCTCAAACACCAAACAAATATTAAATTGTGCAAATGAAATGAAAGTCTGCAGTAGCTATGATAATTGCAACAAGAAACAATGACTAGTCCTGTCGAAGGATGAAAATACGAAACATTAAGACCAAATGACTCTTGGAACCTACTTTAAGTTAAGAAATCAAACAATCATATGAAGTTATCTCAACTCAGTTTATAAACTTGTACAAAATCAAACAAAGCAAGACCTATCTGAATATTAAAATCATGTCAACGGTTTACAATGTTTTGGAATTCATAGACTTTCAATTTTCAATTAATTTAATACCTTATCTAAAGTTCTGAACCATTGGATCATGCACCCTCTCTATAATTTCCAATGTTATCAATACCGTACCGGGAGTCATACCAGTGAAGCGAACGGTACGTGGCATTACCGGTACTACCGGTGTTACCAGTGGTTATACCGTATCATCATATTCATTAAATTACACCATGAATTTTACAATTTAAATCAATAAATATACTTATAACCTTATGAAATGTGAAATGTAGATTTTTTCAAATATTTAATCCTCAAGTTTTAATCCATGATCATTGAATAAAAGGAAATCACATTTATTATTGATCATTTCCTATTTTAGTGGAGCAATCTCCATATCAACGGCATTTCAAACCAGACATCGCAGCAATAGATGGAGACAACTGTCCCTTATACCATTTCAAACTACTACTCTTCTTTCTTCCAAAAACTGCAAATCTTGTGATTTTTCTGAAGAAAAGTCGCCTGAACCGGAGCTATCTTTTTATTCCGGCGAGTCTGAATTTCCCCCTCCCCCTCTCTTCACCGACACCTCACCCACTCACCTCTTGCCATTTCTCCATTTCCCCTCTTTTCTCTACCTATTTCTTCATTTTAAATCATCAAATTAAATACCATTTGAGGAGCAATATTTTGTTCTCATTGCATATTATTTTATCGTCTTACTCTTTCTTTCTCTGTTTTTGTGTTGGAATTTTGGGTTGGAGAGACTAGCTTTGTGGGTTTGCGAATTTTCCCTCCACTATAATTTAGATGTAGCTGTCTTTACTCTTAAATTAGGTCAAAATAAATTCACTGTTTTAGTCTCACAATTCCAAACCCTCGTCTACGTTCTCTGTCGCCGTCTCCTCCTTTCTTCACAGCAGCCGCAGTTTTCAGTCATCGTTTCTTCCTTCGTTCACTACCACTGTCTCCTCCTTTCTTTGTCGCCGTTAGCCGTCATAGTCTCTTCATCCGTTCACTATCGTTGTCTCCTTCCTATCTTGCTCCTTATCTCTTCGTCGATTGCCACTTTCTATTATCGATATCCTCTCGCGGTTGCTGACAAGAACATGTACTTACAATTGATCCACTATTAAAACTTGTTCTTTCTTTTTTCTATTGAATGAAATAAAGAGCAATTACATTGTGGGTCAGCTATAGGTTATACTGTGGAGTTTGTGGGTAAAAGCTATGGAGGTGGGGCTGTGGGTGCTCATTGTTCTTATGCACTTGGATTGAGGCTAGTGGAGAAGCCGTTAAAGCTGTTGGACTAATTCAACCATTCCAGAATACTTTCCTCGTTTGTTGGTTACTGCATTTTCTTGTTTTTAGCATCATGGGTATTAGTGGTTAGAACATGGCTATCATTTAGGAGTTTGTTTCAGTTGAGTGGTCATCATAGGATTAGTGGTTAGTTACGAATTCTGCATATTTAAATTCTTGTAATTTTCATTAAGAAAAGATGAGAAAACTTGCAACAGTTCCTTTTCCTTCTGATTTTTCTTAATCTGGAGTCTAGCCCAATTACAGGCTGTCATCATTTGGTGCTTTCATCCCGACACAATGCCTCCCCGAAAAGACACTTCCACAACCGACGAACCCCCACCATCACTAACCGACCAATTCGCCCAGCTCATGCAGGTTACAACCCAAGCCGCTACCACCAATTCCGACATCAAAACCCAACTTCTACAACTCGTCCAAGCTACCTCCAACATTAATGCAAAACTTGACACCCAAAGTGAAACCACAGCCCGTCTCGTGAATCACATAGCCCAGCTGACAAACCCCGACAAACCTGAACCTCACAAAACCATCTTCCATCCTGCTGAGTCCTTTACTTCCACCAACCCAAACCCACAACCACCAAAAATCACCCTTCCCTTGTTTGATGGCTCCAATCCGTTAGATTGGATTTTCCAAGCCGAGAATTATTTCACCTACTACAACATCCCTGAAAACAGGCGACTTTCTTTGTCGGTTTTCTATTTCACCGGCGAAGCCCTCAATTGGTACAAATACCTACAGAACAACGGCTTGCTCGGCACGTGGCGAGAATTTTCCTGGGCTCTTGAACTTCGGTTCGGGCCTTCAGATTATGAGAACCATCAGGCTGCACTCTTCAAACTCAAACAAACAACCACGGTGATGTCCTATCAGTCTGAGTTTGAAAGGCTTTGCAACTGTGTCGTGGGACTTTCTACTGAAGCCTTACTCAACAGTTACATATCAGGTCTTAAAGCCGAAATCCAGGCCGAACTCGCCATCCTCAAACCAACTACACTTCACCAAGCCTACGGTTTATCCAAGTGAATTGAGGATAAGCTATCCTTTTCTAAGCCTCGTCAATTTCAGCCCCGTACCTTTTCCCCGACTAACCCACATTTCACTACCCACACCCCTACAACTTCCGCCACAGTCACCCATTCTGCCAGTTCCCCAAAGCCAGGAAACCCTCCAATTTTAACCACTCCTAAACCACAACTTCCACTCACCAAATTGATACCAGAAGCCTTACAAAAGCGACGTAGCGAAGGATTATGCTTTCGCTGTCCCGAGCGATATTATGCTGGTCACAATTGCAATCCGCCTCAATTCCTACTGATTGCAGATAATGAACCATTCAATCAAGATGAGGTCGACCCAAACTCTACCAAAAATTTTCCCAGCCCTAACACCCTAAACTCCGCCAACCCTACCCAATTTTTCGCCCTCTCATCACTGGCCTTCTTTGGCCTCTCGTCCCCCCAGGCCCTGCGTGTCACAGGTTACATCAACAACAAACCTATACAGGTCTTAATTGACTCGGGTAGCACCCACAATATCATGCAACCACGCATCGTCTCCTTCCTCAACCTACCCAAACAAGACATTCCCGAGTTTGCCGTCATGGTGGGAAACAGTGAAATCCTCAAATGTCAAGTCGTCTGCCCTTCAATTTCCCTAGCTATACAAGACGCTAGCTTCAACGTTCCAGTATTTGTTTTACCTGTCACCGGGGCAGACATTATCCTAAGACTCGCCTGGCTTTAGACTCTTGGCCCAATCTTAGCGGATTTTATGGAGGAAAAGATCTCATCGGAGTTGATTCTCGCCGATTAGAGGATCGACAGCTTCCGCCGGTCTCTCGGCCAGCTTCACACCTTCGCTTCTTCCTTTCTCTCGCTCAATCTTCAATGGCAGGAGTTGGAGGATCACTTTGCCTCCATGAAGGGTGAGATTAAGAAGCGGTTGGAGGAGGCTCGTTCGATCGAAGAAAAACTGGAGGATATTGGCCGGAGAGAGGCGGAATTGAATGCTCTTTGGGTTTCTACAGAGGAGAGGCTGAGAGAGATCAAGGCTAGAGAGAGGGAGTTTGAGTTGATTCAGGAGAAGGAGATTGAGGAATTGAAGGGGGAGTTTGAGTTGATTGAGAGATCGCGGAGGGAGCTTGAGGTTGTGAGTGAGTCGATTGAGGCGAAGAGGAGGTTGGTTGAGGAGAAAGAGGATTCTGTTGAGGAGAAAGTTAGGCTAGTAAGGGAAACTGAAGATCGGGTTGGTGTTGCTTGGAATGAGATAGAAGTTAAGGAGGGAGAATGTGCGAAGTTACGGGATGCATTGAAACTGAAAGAAGAACGGATTGTAGAGAGGTCCAAAATCCTGGCAATGGAGAATGATAGATTGAGTCGATGGGCATTGGAATTGGAATTGGAATCGAAGGGGAAGGAAATCGAGGAGAAAAGGAAAGAATGTGCGAAGTTAGGTAATGAATTGAAACAGAAAAAGGAGCAGATTGAAGAAAGGTCCAAAATCGTTGCAGTGGAGGATGATAGATTGAGTCGGTGGGCATTGGAATTGGAATCGAAGGGAAAGGAACTTGAGGAGAAAAGGAAAGAGTCGGCGCTAGAAGCTGATTCAAGATAAGTGTGAGAAAGTGAAACAAGACGAGAAGAAGTTAGTGGAACGATTTCAAGAGGTCAAACTGAAGGAGAAGCAAATGCAAGATAAGTATGAGAAAGTGGAACTGCAAGAGAAGAAGTTAGCGGAACGAATTCGAGTGGTCGAATTGAAGGAGAAAACGTGTCAGAAAATTCAAATGTAGAAGAAGAAGCTAGCACAGCAACGTAAGGAGGTTGAACTGGAAGAGAAGAAGTTGGCAGAAAGATGTCGAGAAATCGAATTAAAGGAGAAGCAAAATCAGGAAATGTATCAGAAATTTGAAATGGAGAAGAAGAAGCTAGCACAACAACGTCAAGAGGTCGAATTGGAAGAGAAGAAGTTGGTGGAAAGATGTCGAGAGGTCGAATTAAAGGAGAAGCAAAATCAGGAAATGTATAAGAAATTTGAAATGGAGAAGAAGAAGCTAGCACAACAACGTCAAGAGGTTGAACTGGAAGAGAAGAAGTTGGTGGAAAGATGTCGAGAGGTTGAATTGAAGGAGAAGCAAAATCAGGAAATGTATCAGAAATTTGAAATGGAGAAGAAGAAGCTAGCACAAAAACGTCAAGAGGTCGAATTGGAAGAGAAGAAGTTGGTGGAAAGATGTCGAGAGGTCGAATTAAAGGAGAAGCAAAATCAGGAAATGTATCAGAAATTTGAAATGGAGAAGAAGAAGCTAGCACAACAATGTAAAGAGGTCGAACTGGAAGAGAAGAAGTTGGTGGAAAGATGTCGAGAGGTCGAATTAAAGGAGAAGCAAAATCAGGAAATTTATATGAAATTTGAAATGGAGAAGAAGAAGCTAGCACAACAATGTCAAGAGGTTGAACTGGAAGAGAAGAAGTTGGCGGAAAGATGTCGGGAGCTCGAATTGAAGGAGAAGCAAAAGCAGGAAATGTATCAGAAATTTGAAATGGAGAAGAAGCTAGCACAACAATGTCAAGAGATTGTATCGAAGCAGAAGGAACTTGATCAAAAGTGTAGTGAATTTGAATCGAAAGAGAGAAAGCCATTTGATGACAACGCAAACCCTTTGCAGTTAACTATGCTAAGGATAATCAGGCGGATGCTAGTCTCCATTTTGTTGTGTCTATGGATGGGAAGACATTGCAGATTTTCTTGAATGAGCACTGTCAAGAGTTTGATTTAATGAGGAACGATGTACTTGTTGCTTTGGGTTTCTCATCGGATCCTGCAAAGGTTGTTTTAGATGCAATGCAAAGATTTTATCCTCCTCATTTGAAAAACGGCGATAAAGAGTTTGAAAATGAGGTTGTTAGGAGGACTTGCATTCTACTCTTGGAACAACTAATGAAAGTATCACCAGTTATCAGGCCACCGGTGAAGAAAGAAGCTATGAGACTTGCCCGTGAATGGATAACAAAAATGAAGACAGATGTAGAGCATTCCCTGGAAGTTTTAGCATTTTTGCATCTTTTAGCTTCTTATGGATTGTCTTCTACATTTGATGCTAATGAGCTTTTCATGTATATGGAGATCGTGGCACTACATAGCCAAGCCACGAAGTTGTTTCGTGTGCTGGGTTTTGCTGATAGTATTTGGTAAGCTCACTTCTTGAAATTCTATGGCATGCATAGGCTATAATGTGTGTGTTTTATGCTGTTTTCTCAACTTTCTCACAGAGCATACTTGTATTTCCATTGGATTGCTTGCTTACCTGTACATTGCTTTGCTGGCTAAGAATTCGTAGCCAAGTCATTTTGTTCATAAGTTAGGGATTTTTAGTTCACTATTGTCCTCATATTTAATTGTATTTTTTAATTTTGTTGTTCCTACATTATGTGTTGCAACAGGGTTTGTTCAAAATCTTATTGAAAAGAAGCAGCCAATTGCGGCTATCAGATTTATACATGCTTTTGAACTCTCTAAGGAGATACCTCCTGGATCTTTGCTGAATGATTTCTTAAAGGACTCCAGGGCTCTTGCTAAAAGATCGAGAAAGGCAGATAAATCACTTGAGGGACAGGTATTTCAACTTCTCTGTTAACGTCATCAATACTTCATGTTTATTGTGTGTACTAATCATGAAAAATCTCCACAGATTGAAGTTGCAGACAAAATAATATGTGACCTAAGGCAGGCATTGAAGTGCATTGAAGAATGCAACACCAAATGTTCTTCACTTAAGCAACTTACGCAGATGATTGACTCTTTAGAGGGAGAGAATTCAAGAAGAAAAGCAGAACTACTCATAGGACCTAAAATGCGAAATTTACATCCTAACAAGAAGAAACGTAGGGGGCCAGCTTCTGTGAATAGGAATATCCCTGCCCTTGACCCTGCTACCACATCTGCTACTAGCCATACTCTTATGTCAACCACAGAAAATCAACCTCAACAGTTGAGTGGAAATAAGCATCCTCGGATAGAAGAGTTAGCAGAAAAAAGTTCAAACATGTGTCAAAGCGATGCTGATCAAGGTAATCTATATGACACTCCGAACTTTACCAATATTCATTTGAAAATATCTCTGAAACTATTATTGTGAGTTTGTGACCGTGTGTATTTGGGTGAATTATTTACCATGTGTGCTCCTCGCTATTATAATAGGATAGTTATTGAAGTTGGCTTTTCTGGTTAGGACATTTTCTTATTTCTTTCTAGTTTTACATACATGTGAGCTTTCAATTTACCATACAATACGAACAAAATTTGATTTTGGAGGTATTGGGACATGCAAAGAAGGAATGTTTAGACAAAGTTATATTAATTAATCCCATTAACAGTCTTATAGCTGACAATCGGTGCTATCATAGAAAATTATGTAGCTAAAAGGTTCTGATGATTTAACTCATACAGCTGATGTTGCTTTGTTTTATAGTGTAGTCCACTTTATTGACCTTTGAGATGACGATTGGTAATTATTTTCTAGGTCATTTGCAATCGATAAGCATGGACATTTCTGCTCCCTCAGATCTTGAGCCTAACCCTAAACGTGTCTCTGTCAACACAAACAAGGAAGATTCGAAGCTGACACTAGATGGAAACATTGCTGCTGATCTTCATTCGGCATTTGATCCTGGAAAGCTTTTTTTAGACGTGATCAATATCTGTTTTCCTTTCAAATTGGAAGGGAACAACAATTTCAAGTTGCATATTCCGAAAAGGTGTTGCAGTTTGCTATTGGACCAGTTGAGAAACGAACAGTTCGTGATAAGACCTGAAGTGCATGAGCAGGCTAGAAAATTTGCAATTCAGTGGGAATATATGCAGGAAAATAAAAGAAGCGATCCCTTGGATGTCAATTGTTTTCTGCAATTTCTATCCGCCTTCAAGTTAGCCCCATTTTTCGATGCAGAGAAGCTTCTCGGTTTGCTTCTTAGTCTTCTGGACATAGAATATTGGTGTAAAGCAGCCCCTGAATTGTGTCGAGACCTAAATTTAACTGGAGTGATCCCGAGTAAGTTTGTACATAATGCTCTTACAATTGAAAAGAAAAGAAAATTTATCTATGTTGAATTTAAATTTCGGTTTTTTTCGTGACAGGGTTTATTCAAAAGCAAACAAGGAGGGCACGACATAATGAAGCTATCAAATATATTTATGCGTTGACGATTGTCGACTCGTTCCCTGCTCTTCCCATTTTAAAGAATCATTTGATCAATTCCTCAATTGCTATGCAGGTCTTTAACTAATCTTTTCAACTACATACGGCTTGTATTTGGTTTGTTTACCTCTCTTATAAACATTTGCTAAATGTCTAACAGCAAGGGGAGGTAGACAACGAGATAAGAGCATTGAAAGACGCAATAAAATGCATCTCAGATTTCAGTATTACAGTGTCACCCGGAAACCTACGAGTGCGAATTGCACAACTGGAGAGAGAAAGCAAAACACGGCAAACTGAAAAGTGTTGTGAAAGTGGAGCACCAGGACAAAGAGAAGCCTCGAGTGAATACACCGCAGGGCACGGTATTTCGACTGAGCCCTGTGTGCAGCAGCCAAAGCCGGTTTTGCCTGTGAGCCAAGGGGTTCAACACGGCTCCACCAAACCACCCAAACAACCCAAGCCTCGAGTGAATACACCAGCAGGGCACGATATTTCGACTGAGCCCTCTGTGCAGCAGCCAAAGCCGGTTTTGCCCGTGAGCCAAGGGGTTCAACACGGCTCCACCGAACCACCCAAACAACCCAAGCCTCGAGTCAATACACCGGCAGGGCACGATATTCCAACTGAGCCCTCTGTGCAGCAGCCAAAGCTGGTTTTTCCCGTGAGCCAAGGGGTTCGACACGGCTCCATCACTGAACCACCCAAACAACCCAACTCGACCCAACCTGCTCCCCAGCATCAACCGAGATTGCTGGGAAATCCTCCTAGCCACAGTGCACCACTCAGATCGTGTACCTCGGTGCAACTGCCGCAGGTTTCCTTCACTTTGCAGGGCCACTGTCAAACAACCCAGCCACCTCTCCCGCCATACCCCCGGCAGCCATCTCAGCAGCCACAGCCGGGTCTATATGCGGGTCCCGGTAATCCCTACATGAATGTAGCCCCCGGACCTGGACCCTATGGCTCAATGCAACCCCAGCAACCCCCAATGCCATATCAACCGGGTTGGTATATGGGTCAAGGCGGTCCTAGTCTCTATAATAGTCCTCATCTCCAACAATGGTGGAATTATTACAACGTGCCTGCACCTAGCCATCACTGGTAATGCCGTTCGAGTCTGATCTGCAGATCTGTTTCAACGATACAATTCCAAACTCCATCGGTATCAACTCGGATTGGATGTTCACTAATACAGTTGGAATTTGTATATATCGTTCCTTGTGTGTTCGGTCTCTTTTTGATGGTTAACCAATTTTTTCTGCAACTGTTGTTGGGTGAAGACACACTTCAACCAAAACATGCAACTGTAAATCTATCTCCGAGCTTTTTCGTTTTTTTTTTTTTTTTGCTAATTTATAACAAATGAACAATTGTACAGTTCAGTTTGGCATTCTCTTTCTAATTTCTTACTGCACTAATTCAGATTTTTTTGATTCGGTTATAATTTTGAGTTGATTCAGTTTGGTATTGATTGGACTAGATTTTCATTCAGAAGAGAAGCTTTATAAAGTTTAAGAGACTACATTTTTAGTTCCTCACTCCACGTTATTGTTGATAGAGAACTCATATTCAAACACAAATACTATGTACTTAAGTCAAAGACAAGACACCATATATGATATAATCCAGCATACAAGCCTCAATCTTTATTATTCTAACGCTCATTCGATAGTCGTATTCGAACAAGCATGCTATAGATTACGACTCCACATAGCATAGAAATTAAGGCTAGATTATCAGTTGGCGGAAATTCATGTAAAATTTTGGATTGGAGAATTTTCCAAGAATTGAACAGCATCAACATTTTTCTAACAGAAAAGAGAGAAAAATCTTGCAATTTGGGTATGCAATTTCAATCAATCTTGCTTCTTCTGCGAATTCTCCCTGCTTACTTTTACAGTGCGTGTGCTTTTGTGTCTGTTGTTTATTTAGGGTTTTCGTTAATCGGAAATTCGGGTATTTTGCGGTCAATTTCAGGATCCCTTTTGAAATTGATTGTTTCGGTTTCTGCATGATTATGTTGCACAATTTTGGGCTTTCACTGGTAAATTTTGCATGTTGATTTAGAGGTGTATTAGGGTTTTTTCTCAACTTAGGTGATCTGATGTAACTTGGAAGTAAAAATTAAACTTTACAAGGTCTTGTTCTGCCCTTCCTGTTAAGTATTAATTGATAGATTTACATTGTAGTTCAGTTTTTCTAATGCTTAACGGTAGAACTCGACTGGGGAATTGTGCTTTTCTGGTGCAAATTGATAACAATTCTGTTAGAAGTTCATTCGTGTTTGCTTTTTTTTAGCAGTTTGACTACTTGTATAGTGACTTCTTCTGTAGTGAGTATTCAAACTACTAGAAAAAGCCAACACGAATGAACTTTTTTATTTTTTGTTTTTATTTTGTGCTAATTACTCTTCTATGAATATAGAGACTGTAGCCAAATTTATGAAAGTTTATCCGAGGATGTGTAATTTGTATCGAAAATAGTCCTGTAGCTCAGAAGTTACACCAGTTCAATGTCTTTAGAGCTCAATTTGTTATCTACATTTATCTTCCTGCATTGTCCCATGAATCATATGCTTATTTATCTCATGCTTCCTGATGACTATTCTCTTCTGTATTAGCTCTTTCCTACCGTTTACATGGTTCCTCTATTGAGACTAGACCCTACTGTATTTTGGAATTTCCGCTCTATATTATCCTCTGTATTAAACAAAATATATCATTTAACTTTATTGCTTTTGGAATTTTAACACAGGAGGCAGGTGTGACTCATTTGTTTCCTTAGTTAACTCAATCACTGGCATCTGTTGGGGATAATCTCGTAGTCCCGTGTCTTTGGCTTTGCTTTCATCCATCCTCTGAATAATTGTTTCAGGTTTTTGTTTAGATGTTTTTATTTTCTTTTCCGAACATTCTCATTTCTGACAATTTGTGCTAATCATGTCTGTCTTCGATTTGGCAGACATTAAACTTTTGGGGTATCTCTAATTGGATTTTTTCAGTGTAAGTAACCATGGAGTGCAACAAAGAGGATGCTTTAAGAGCAAAGGAACTTGCAGAAAAGAAAATGCAAAGCGGGGATTTCTCAGGGGCACAACGAATGGCAATGAAGGCACAACGCCTTTATCCCGGGCTTACCAACATTTCCCAAATGTTGTTGGTTTGCGAGGTTCATTGCTCTGCACAAAACAAACTAAACGGATCAGAAATGGACTGGTACAAGATTCTACAAATCGAGCGATTCTCAGAAGAATCTGCCATCAAAAAGCAGTTCAGAAAGCTCGCACTTCCTCTGCACCCTGACAAGAACAATTTTCCAGGTGCCGAGGCAGCTTTTAAGCTGATCGCAGAAGCCCATCGAGTCCTTACAGACCCAGCCAAACGAGCCTTACATAACTCAAAGTGTGGAGGTACATCAGGACCCACAAAACCGAAACCCGAACAGTCAAATAAAAACACAAGCCAACATTCTCATCAGTATAAACCCCAGCTGGCGAAATTCTGGACTCGATGCCCCTTTTGCAATATGTGGTACCAATTCCCCAATCAATATCAGAAAATTATGCTGACATGTCAGAATTGTACCCAACCGTTCGTTGCTCATGATCTGGGGACTCCTCTTTATCAGTAACCCCAGCAAGCAATGTTTAGGACTCGGTGCCCCTCTTGCAATATGGGGTACCAATGCCAGAAACAGTATCAGAAGACTATGATGAAATGTCAAAATTGTTCCCATATGTTCATTGCTCATGATCTAGGTACTCTTTATTGTTCCTATTGTAAATTTGCCTATGAAAAGAGAATTCTAGGTCAAGGTTTCTCATGTTTTGTAGGTTTCATTAATGCAGGAATGCCTTCTGCTTCAGGTTGTACAAAAGTGCCGATTCCCAAGGCTGGAAAAGCCGCTGATGCTTCCAGGACTTCTCAATCCAAGGAGGAGAAGAAGGAAACTGTACCCGAAACTGTCAAGAATTTTAAACCTTGAGAAAAGGTAAATGGCCATGTTGATGCGGAGGCTGGGAAGAGAGGTAACTCAGCTCCAAAGCCTGATGAAAGTAAGACTAATAGAGTGGGAAATGCAGAAAATACAAGTAACAAGAAATGTGAGAAATCAGGGAGTCTTTTGACTCTAAAACTGCCAAGCAAAATGGCTCCAATTCTTCTCCACAAAAATCACGAGTTGGTGATGGCCAGAAATGCAGGAAATCTTTGAGAAAGAAGCTGCAAACAACTTGCAACCGTAAGTTGAATGATGATGAAGATGATTTTGTTGCTCCTCCAAAAAGATCAAAAGGGGACAATTCATCAGTTGTGAATGATAAAGAGATGAAACGAAGAGCCAGCAGTAGACAGGATGATAGATCACCAAACAAGAAAAGAAAAACCGGAGGCAGTAAGACCGAAGATGGTGAAGTTGTATCGGAAAAGGTGTGTACAAGCCTGAACAAGGATGAGAAATCTGAAATCGGTGCAAACACGTTGAATTCGAATGGAGAACCCGAGTCAGACATCTCTGTGTCTCCTGATCCTGATTTTACTAATTTTGAGATACTAAGGGAACAAAGTGCTTTTGCTGTCGATCAAATATGGGCTATCTATGATGCTGCTGATAGCATGCCGAGATACTACGCAAGAATCAAAAAAGTGATCAAACCTGGATTCAAAGTGCAGATAACTTGGCTAGAGACACTCTCCAACAACAAAACAGAGAAAAAATGGTCTGATTCGGGTTTGCCAGTTGCTTGTGGTAGGTATGTGAATGGTGGCACCGAAACAACCGAAGATATCCTGATGTTTTCACACAAAATGTCTCATGTGAATGTCGGGTTTAACGGTTGCTACTTTGTCTCCCCAAGAAAGGGGAAACTTGGGCCCTCTACAAAAACTGGAACCTCGAATGGAGTACCGAGCCAGATAAGCATGTGCCCCCTTTTGACTTTGATATTGTGGAGATTTTGACAGATTATATCGATGAAGTCGGCATTGGGGTTGTTTATCTGGGGAAGGTGAAGGGGTTTGTCAGTGTTTTTCAGCAGGGTGCCTGTAATGGAGTTATCTCATTTACTGTAGGACCCAATGAAATGTACAGATTTTCTCATCAGACTCCGTCTTTTAAATTGGCAGGGAAGGAAAAAAAAAAGGTGTTCCTGTTGGGTCTTATGAACTCGACACGGCTGCTCTGCCTGCTAATTTCTGTGTGTTGGCTGATAATGATAAGAATTCTGAACCTAAGAATCTTGAGAGTAATGCTAAAACTGAACCGAGATCTACAATCGATTGTCAGGCTACAAAAATGGAGAAGAACAAATTTGCAGATGTTAGTTTTGCACCTAGAAGATCACCAAGGGATTTGAGCGAGGGTAGAAGTAAAATACAGGCAAGCCGGTCTACTGCAGAAACTACCTATGAACATTCTGCAACAAACAAAGATTAGTCACATGAAATCGGGTTTTTCTGCTGGTCAACCTGAAGATAGAGTGTGTTAATGCCTTAATGGATGGAAGACGGGGGAATTTCTGGAGCATGAAAGTTACAGTTTTGATGCAACTCGACCCGTAAATGATCTAAAGTGAGTTGATTTTGCTGATTGGTTATTTCATCAGAGGTCTGATTTCCATACGGAAGATGAACATCAAATTCATGGTTGTATAATTGTTTGTTTTGGACATTTTGTAACTGCAGCAGGTTAAGGTTACACATGGATCATTGTAGTGAAACTGGCATCGAATTTTTTCCTTGTGAAAATTATGGAAATGTTCTTTCTGCCTAGTCTTTCTTTTCAAATATTTTTCTATCATAAAAAAGTCCTTTTCTTCATGAGTACAGAAAATAACAAATAATTGTAAACATAATAAATTATTAAGAGTTCACCTCATGTTATAAATTGGGCATTTGGTCTAGTGGTATGATTCTCGCTTGGGTTGCGAGAGGTCCCCCGTTCGATTCTCGGAATGCCCCATTTTTATTTTCCAAAAAAATATCTCTTTATGCGCTGCGTTTTGCATCTGTTCCGTATTCAATGGCGTAACTAGGTCATCACTCTCTTCGCTTAACCTTTTATCGGATTCTAAGAGCAAGATTTTCCTCAATTTTCTCTCATTTTTAAAGCCCGAGTAATTGCATCATCTCTGAAATTCGCGATTGTATTGTCTAATTTGAGTGGATCAGGATCAGCCTGGATTTTCCTCCGCTGTTTATTTATGCGGAATTGCTTGAATTGGAAAGGAATCGAGGTAACCAGTGTTTGATTTTATCTAATTGTTACGTTTGATTGTAGGGTTTTAATTTAGGGTGTAATTTGCCTTTGTTGGGTCGAACTTTATGGCGTTTATCTGGTGGTGATTTTTTGAACTTTGCCGGAGTTTTGATTGCGAAATTCTTTTCAGGTTTTGTTCATAGTAATGCGATTCTATTTATGTTTCTTTCTACTTTGCATTCTGGTTGGTTCCTATAGGCATTCTGAATGTTCAGTTTGGGAATTGGCGAATTCATGGATCGCTTAATTTGCAAAATGACAATTCCTTTGGGGCTTCGTATGTGAAGTCCTTTGTGTGAATTTTATGGAATTTTTTAGGCACACTGTAAGTCCATTGCTTCGATGGGATCATTCTTTGGCTTTGGAATGTGATGAACTAAAGCAAAATGCCTCATTAAACTGTCCGAACTTCTTTTCTTGTGAAGTCACGGATAACTATTGCAACTCCACTTCTGGGTCAATCGGAAACGGCCTCTCTACACAGGGGTAAGGCCGCGTACATGACCCCCCCCCCCGTGGGTGGCGGGTGGGGGTATGCGGGGGGGTTTTTGGCCCACGGGGCGGGGAGTTAGTTGAAAAAGATCCCTGTGACGTGTACCCTCTATTGGAAGGTGTATGCTGGGGATTTTCTTATCATCTGAAGTTTTGGTCACATGAAAATGTATTCTATTTTGTGTAGGATATGGAGGCTATAGAGATTGTCAATGAAGAATCTCAGCATCCTGCTGTAGAATCTGGACAATCTCTGGCATCTGAACAAATTAACGAGGGAGCTGAGAATCTTGTAGAAGATGCAGCTAAATCATTGGAGGTGAACAATAAGGAAACTGAGAACCCAGTGGATGCCCCTGCAATATCACCTGAAATAGATGCCAATCCTGTGGAAGCCTCCATTAAATCAACTGAGATGAACAATGGAGAAGCCGAAAATCCTATGATTGCCACCACTGAAATGACTGAGATGAACAATGGAGAAGCCAGAAATCCTGTGATTGCCTCCACTGAACTGACTGAGATGAACAATGGAGGAGAAGCTGGGAATCGTATTGTTGCCTCCACTGAATTATCTGAGATGAACACCGGAGAATTAGTGAATCTTAAGGTTGCCTCTGCTGAACTATCTGAGATGAATGATGGGGAACCTGGGAATCCAGTGGAAGCCTCTGCCAAATCATCTGAAGTGAATACAGCTGTGATTTCTGGAGAAAACCCAACTAAAGCAGAATCTTCCAAAAAAAGAGTTGTTAAATCATTGAAAGCCAAACCTGTCATCAAGAAGAAAACTGCATCCAATGTTGCTTTGGACACCAAGAAAGTTGAAGATAATCCACAAACTCAACAAAAGAACAAAAAGAAGAATAGGAGACTATCAATAAAGAACAGAGGTAATAAGAATGCACAAGCAAATAACAATGATGCAAATGCTAGGCAAGAGAATTTGGCAAAGGTTGATGCTGAAACAAAGCCCACTGGGAAGAGCCAAGAGTCTAAAGAAAACCAAGAAAAAGCTTCTGGTCCAAGCAGTAGCCAGCATAATCAGGCAGATGAAAATAACCGTGATGGTAAAGGTAAGAGGCCTAGGAGACGAAAGAACAAAGGAAATCTCGATGTAAAGGATGATAATAAACCCGATGTAAAGGAAGATCAAAAAGGAAAGAAGAAAAAGAAAGAGAAGCTTGGTGGTTTGATATTTATGTGTAGTGCAAAGACCAGGCCTGATTGTTTCCGTTATCAAGTTATGGGTGTCACATCGAATAAAAAAGATCTTGTGCTCGGAGTG
>CAOJBJ013669736.1:0-10753 GCA_948291685.1 Euphorbia celastroides | reverse complement strand
ATTTCACTTGTACATTGTTATCTATTATTGATAGATAACCAACTAGAGCCATGTAAAGTGGGGAAAAGGCATTTATTCTACCTAGATCAAAATTTATACAACTCAAGTTGTATTGGAAAAAGACAGAATAATAATCACTGCACATATAAATAAAATAATCATTGAAAATAATATCTCCTACGCTTTGAAGAGTTAGGAACTCTCGGCAGATTTGGTTATGTGTAACCGAATATATATTGTACGTTTTGTGTAAAGATATAGAAGATATAGAACATTTGTAAGGATATAGAACATTTGTAAAACACATTTGTCAACATTTATAAAGTGGAGTTTTAGTTTCAGTTGCATTTGTTTAGAGTAATTTTAGTTTATTTAATGTCTCCTTGATATTGATAAACATGTCAAAGATGACACATATTAAAAAACAAAGGGAGTGACAAATATAACTTTCTTCCTTAAATATGAAAAACATTTTGAATCAGTAATATCTAAAATAACTAATTTAGTCTCTCCATAAATGACCAAGATTTCGTTCTCCTAGTAGACAATTCTTAATATCACGGGCCAATGTTAGAGTGGATATCAATGTTGACAATATAGGAGAAATAGAAATCAACACTAAAATTGGGCAAAATCAGTCAGCAAAGTGGCAAGTGCATCAGCGACCACATCCACATTGCAATGGTTAATCTGAACTGCTACCTGTTGGAAGCGCTCAACATATTCAGCTAACATTTCTCCACTCTTTCTCTTCGGTATTTGCAAGTCTTGGACTGTTTTGTATGACGGGATTGATGTGATAAAATGGAGGGCGAAGTTCATGACCATTTGGCTGAAACTCATAATTGAGTCTACTTCTAGGTTATCATACTGGAAGGTGGCTACTTCTTGTAGTGTGGTTGGAAATAACGTACACATCATGGCGTCAATAGCCTCTGTTATCTTCATGTAAGTCTTGAAATTATTATTATTATTATTATCTCATTACTGAATCCGGGCTTCTTTTAGACTCCAACGAGTACAATAACTTCAAATGCTGGATTTGATGCTGCTGTTATTCCGGGCAAGTTATTGGAGCAAGACGGCCATAATTTCGGTTTTGATGCTGCCAAAGGTTAGTAGTTGTTAGATATTGAAAAAAAAAAACAATTTTAGAATATCAGTTGTACTTGTCTGGTGTTTTCTAACTTTTGTTTCTTCCTGGCTTAAACTATGTACCATGAGATTACCTTGCATTTTGTTTTACTTAAATCAATCAACTAATTCAATGTGTGACTGTCTAAATAGCTAAAAATATATTATTTAACTGATTTATAAAATTGCAGGCTGCTATGGAGAACTTGATTGTACATTGTCAGATGCATGAACACTTGTAATTAAATAGATTGGACATCTTCAGAAAACATCTATTCCGAGTCGATATGGAGTTTACTGAAAAAGCCATCAATAAACATGTAGAGCTTTATAAACTTTGAGGCTTGCTTTTATCCTCGTTGCTTGATCTTCAAGTTTTTGTACATGGCAGATACTTTGATGAGAGGAGAATAAGCTATATTTTCATATTAGGTTAATATATTACTGAATTCAGCATCGAAACGACATTTAAACAAACATAATAGTTTCTTCCATGTACTACCATTTTGTATGTTGAACAAAGTTTTGTTCCATGTACCTTGGCAACGCATGTTGTAAGCAATTTTTGCTTACAGCTTGTAAAAAAAGATTGACTGCAAAAGCTTTGCTCTAATGTCATTTCCATCAGGCATTAAAAATGTCTCTAGTCTTAATTGATTAACTAAGTAGAAGAAATACAAAAATGTTTTAATTGTATAGATAAATATCACAATAGGATGATACTTGGTTTCCCACAACATGAGAAGTTATTTACTCTTGTTCAAGATCCATTGTAATAGAACCTATTTAAAAACCACTCGAAGTTGTATTGGCTTGTTTGTTTCCAGTGAAATGGTATTTCAGATTACCGAAATAAAGTGAACAAATGCATAGAGGTATTAAATATAACGGGGAAGAATTAAGTACTAAATATAATAATTTCCAACTCTCTTTCTAATAAAATTGTAATAAACGAGTGTAATTGTTAATTAAAGTTGGTCATCTCTAACCCACACCTATTCCCACAGGAGCAATTTATCCTATATCTCCACTTCATTTTATTGTGAGATTGGAGTTGCACTATTCATGCTCCAAATTTTAAAAATATATTATTTTAATCCTTTTCATGTCTATATGTTTTATATATTGTTTGAGGTGAAGGTTATGTTAACTTTATTTTTTCAAAATTAATCTTACTTTGTCTTTCATCATCATTGAATTAGTAGGATGAAATTCAATCCAATGTTTATGGTGGTAAAATAAGACTAAGACAAAGTTACTATACAATATGCATGTGTGTTGATTGGATGAGAAAGAATAAGATAGTAATATAAAGTTAGGTTTGATAGAATAAAATAATAGTATTGTGTTTTAAAGTAAAATTTGGAGTGCATAGTGACTGTGACAACTCTATAAAATGAAGTTTTGAAGTGGAAAATGGTATAGTTGGAGATGCATACGTTTTGTCGAACAATAGTTACAATTTCCCTAATTTTTACTACTTAGAGGATTGGCGTATTATTTACATATCTTTAAGGGAAATTGTTAATTATATCCAAAATATCAAAGGCTTGCCATTAGTAACCATTAACTACTCTTTTTATATTCCATAACCAAAATTAAACCTTCCATTCCTTTTTCCACTTTCCTCCTTCTTTCTTTCTCCGTTCATCGTTTCTTCTTCTTCCTCCTTCTCCTCCTCCTCTTTCTTCTTCTTCTTCTTCTTCTTCTTCTTCTTCTTCTTCTTCTTTTCTCTTAAGATCTATGAGATCCGCCTCCACTCCCGCCTCCATTAGGACTCCGATGTGCAGCCGCCGTCCTCAATTACCGTCGATCATCGTTTTTCTCGCCGGAATGATACAAATCAGATCTGAATCTCGTTCTCATGGCTCGTTTGTTTTCTCGCCGGAGTGATTTAAAACCAGATCTGATGCAACTCATTGTCGTTGTCCACGTCACTCATCGGAAAACCATATCTTAAATCACCATCGGAAAATCGACTCCTCCACTCCGATTTCATCGCTTATGGCCAATATCTTGTACTTTTTTGTTTCGTTTTGCCTTATTCTTCAGTTTACATTGTTGTTTTGTTGATTTTTTCTTTGATCTTCGATTTTATATATACAGTAATGTTGATATCTTGTGTTATATCCTCTTATATCCTGGATATAAGAGGATATATTGCGTTGTATCCTGGATATAATATGATATATCCAGGATATATCATGAACAAAACGAAAAAAACAGTGAATCGGGAATACGGGGCTATTTTGGTTACAAAAGTTATGGTTTTGCTTCGTTTTGCCATTGTTCTTCAGTTTATATCCTATTTTGTTGATTTTTACTTTGATTTTCGATTTTATTATACAGTAATGTTGTATTTTGGTGTTATATCAACGATATATCCAGTTATATCATTGATATAACATGATATATCAATGATATAACATGATATATCTTGTTATATCAGTGATATATCATGATATATGCAGGATATATCATTGATATATCAATGATATAACACAAAAAAATCGATTTTTTTTCCCCGAAAAAGTATATCATGATAGATGGCGTTTGAAAGATAAAAATGAGACGAACAATAAATCCTGAAACGGCATGTCAAAAAAATCAACGGTTTGAGAGATAATAAAAAAATAAAGTATGAAAATTCAAAAAAACGCATGACATCATGCTAATATCAGCGAACAGATAAGGAGGATAAAGGAAAGGGCTGGAACGTACTTTTTTAGTTAAAAGGTTATGACACACTCCTTTTTTGTTACAAAAAGGAATAGCTTTGATTGGTTGGTTACAACTTCCCAATTTAAATTAAAAATTGGTCTTTTTGTCACAGTTACCCTATCTTTGATACATAAATAGCGTCTAAAAATAAATAAAAAGGAAAGTTAAGTTATAAAATAAAGAAGAAAAACAATGCGTAATTAGTAAGAATCAACCGACTTAATGCGTTTAGTAAATCATATAACTCGAATTGGGTAAAGCTCTCGTATCATCATCGCACTAACAACAAAGAGTAAATCAAGATCGATACAAAATCTTGTTTGATGGCCGTAATAGCCAGGTATTCTCAATAAAGTATTCGAGTTTGAAGCATTAATTTGTGAAAGAAAGAGTTTGAAAATAACTGTTGCTTTCGGTTTTGCAGGAGACAAAGATTAAGGGATTTGATCAAAGAAATTCGCAAGCTTGTTGCAAGGGCTATGTGCTTCCTGTTTTGGGCGCAGTCAGTGCGCACAATAACACAAAGCACGTACTCCATGCAACATTCGCGCAATATCAACCAATTAGTTTTATCGACGAAAATCGTGTTGCACCTGCGCTTATTGGTGAGTTGTACCTTTTCTTGCTGCGACAAACTAGTTTGTTTGTAAATTCAGATTATATTACTTTGTAAATTTAAGGTTATTTTGTATTTTATCAACAAGTATGCCTTGTTGTTGTTGTGCATCTTATTGTTTCTTGTATTTTTTGTTTCAACTGACTGAAAATAGCAATTGCATTGATGAGAGGGAAAGTAAGTTATGCTTACATATTGGGTTAATACTTCTCAAAATTCGGCGTCTAAAGTACTTTATGTCTGTTAAGTTCTTCGGATATTCGTTGTACTCGTGTTTTGCTTATAGATGTTGATAACTAAAACAAATTGCTGGAAGCAAAACAGATTGAAAATTCCCATTTCTAATGAGTTATTTTAATTTGTGTTTGCTCACACCTGAATTACAGGATAAAAGATTTTCTTTGATGAAATTGAGCCATGTAACGAATTTTACAGGAACAAAGTAGAAGTGAATAGGGGGTGTTTATCAAGGGTTGTGCTTATTGGCTTGTAAGTTGCTTTTTTTGAAAAGCATGTAAGAGTTATTCTTAACCTTAAACTTGAAAGCTGCTTTTAAGTTGAAATACCTATGAACGATGTCATGTACTATCTTTTATGACGAGAGAAGTAACATACTAGTAACTAACAAGTGAAGTTAGAGAATACGAATATGTTAATAGGTGATGTAAAAATGAGAACGGGTTATAATATAATTTGTCAATTCACTTTTGATGACTATTCACAAGTGAAAACAAGAAATCAATCGGCTTACCAGAAGACGAAATAAGTATAATGTCTGGCATATCAGATGCTCTGTGCCCATTGAGTCTCCTTGGTGAGGATACTTTTTGCGCAATACCTGCAAGAAAGTGAAAACTACAAATTTAAAGTTACTCTTCTCTTAATATCCCAAGACAGGGAGGCAAGCGATATCAATATCGTCCACCTAACAGTAATCAGCATAGCAAGTTCTCAGAAACAGTATGAGAAAAATTCACATCAAGCATAATGTGTCACTGATAATCAAGAGCACTTGTTTAATCAATTTGGAGCATGCCTTTGACAATCATAACAAGCTACAAGACTTGTATAGTTTAGGATATAATGGTTTGCCAACTGAGCGAGAAAACCCAAGGCTAAGGAACTAGCAATCACAAGCAATATGCATTTACATCTCCACATCTAGACCATAACACAACAAGCTACATCCAACTTTTATAATTTAGGATACATCGGTGATCTAGATCACATCGTAACCTTTGCATAAAAATAACTGTGTATAAAAACAGTTGGAGTGGCAAAAGGAAGAGGAGCTTTAAAATAGAAAATGAGCTCAGATAAGACAAGCCCAATTCAAATAAAAATCATGGACCTACGAAGTATAATCATAGAACACCTGGTCAATGCAAATCCATGAGGAATATAATAAACTCCAGTGCACAAGTATAAAATAATCGAGCTCAACTTATATTTTTCAATAGTGCATGAACATGCTTTGCTTAGGAGCTTCAAAGGTTGTACTTATAGCTCATACCACTCTACATAATTGACTTCTTACAACATTGAACCAATATTTCTCTTTCCATTCCTGATAGTGATGAAGAGAAGATCAGTTTGGTAATTTCATTAGTTGATAATTGATTTTCATTCATTACATTACTTGCATAGAAAAGGAGTTAGTAAACGATAGAAGGATAGTTTCCCACCACCTCCCAAAATAGCTCAACCCCTCTAGGACCTTCTACAGTAACTACATAACCTATTTATTTAATAAAGTTAATTTTTAAAGAGTAAAAGACTACACTGCTGAAAATCTTCCATATCTTTCAGCTATAGGGAAGTAGAGAATACAAAGAGATCACAGCATTCAAAAAAGAAAATACAGTAAAACCTTTTTAAATGCATATGCTTGGGACCGGGAAAAAGTATTCATTCAGCGAGAATATTACTTTATTGAATGTAAAATTAGTATAATAGAGCAAGTCGGGACCAGAGAAAAATATTAATTTAGCAAGAATATTACTTTATCGAGGTTCTATTGTATCATTAATCCAATCCCATTGATTATGCCTCTAATTTCTCTAATAATTAATGTCATTGTCATATATTGACAATAGACTAGATTATATGTTATTAGAGTATTTTAGCCTTTATTCCTAAAGGCTGAGTTTGCCATTGTTATCCATAGTAGCACTAGGTAGTTATAATATTTTGGCAGCACATACTGCTTCCCTATCAGGTTGTAGGAGAGAGTACTATCATTGAAATATATCAAATATCCAATTATCGTGAAAACCCAACATCTAGTAGAAAACATGAATTCCCTCTATATCTCATGTATAGTATTGTCAAAAGTACGGGGCATTACTGGACGATAAGACCTCAAATCACCTAAAGCACCAAAAGCTAGCATGAGCAAAGTGAAATGCATCTTCAGAGAGAGTAAAATCATATCTAAAACAATATTGAAAGATAAGAAAGTAAACAAAGCTCGACTAACATTTATCAATTCAATACCTATAGTTTTTATAATGTTTCTAATTCTTGCTGCCTGGTTGATTGTCTATAGTCTAAGAAAATAAGGATTTCATATCCAATTATCTCCTGAACGAAGACAATTCGTACTTTTATTTCATCTTTGTGTTGGAAATGAAATTATGGTGCTAGCCTAGGCAGATACTCGTTAAAACAACCCGGCACAGCCTGTTTAGAGGCATTATGTTCTTTCACAGCCTTCCCTAGCCAGGCTCCAACTCTCGCTTTTTTAAGATTGGTCATATCGTCATCATCAGATTATATAATACATTCACTTTTTATGCCATACATAAATCATGAGTTTCAAACCACAAAACTATGTGCATGTCATGTAGGAAAGATGGAAATGAAAATGTTTTTGGAAAAATTAAAAAAAAATTCCGGAAAAATAATTTGGAAAAATCACGGTCAAACTAGTGTTCGGCGGATTTATAAGAACTCTCGCAATATTATTTTCATTATTATAATAACTTTTTATATTAATAAAATGTAGTATAAATATACAAATTGTGGATGCTATTTGGATAAAGTTTAATTAGGGCTAAGCATTTTATGTCAAATCATATTTATCACAATACAATAAAACACATTCAAAATTGAAGTAATATGATAAAAAATACATGGCGAAATTAGGAGCTAGCGATGGAACGGTGCGTTTTGAAGTTTGAATAATGAATATAATAGAATAGATTTCTCTCGTCTTCTTTCAGCTGAGCTGAGAATCCCCAATTCGTCGTTTTTTGTCATCAACCCCTGCAAATTCTTCACCCCAAACCCTTACAACTCATTTTACAAATTCTTTTCGTCTTTTCCGCTGAACAGTGCAAATTATTTTCGTCTTTCGCTAGCATGTTTCTTCAGAAAGCGCTTATTGTTTCAATGTTGTTGTCACTGCTCTAGACTGGAAATGTGCCCCCAAATAGTAATTCCGATAAAGAAATATTTGACCTGCTTCGTCGTCTGCTAGAAGAGAATCGAATCTTAGTCATCTATGGAGAGACACAACACATCAGCAGAAGACCGCCATTGACTAAAATTGACCCATGAAGACCTAAATCAATGGCGGCCTTCTACTGATGTGTCGTGTCTCCATAAATGACCAAGATCTGATTCTCCTGTTAACTGATTCTCAAGATCTTTGTTCAATGTTGTTGGGATTTTAACCCCCAAAATCAGAAATGCAGCAGAATAAAAACAAAAGAACACAGTCGATTTAACGAGGTTTCCCGACTTTGCAACCTAATTAGTCCTCAGAGCAGTGTGTGCAAATGTGTTCCACTAAAATTTCCAGTCAGAACTCAAGCTTAAAAGCGATGGAATGTTTACAAGCCAATAAAATATTTCTTAGTACTCAAAACTTGTAAATCAAATCTCAAACTACAAGTTAACAACAACAAAAAAAAAGTAGTTGATCTGTGTTTACTCACTCATGAATTACAAGCTAAAAGCTTTTCTTCAATGAAAATAAACCATGTAACAAATTTTATCGGCATAATAGGATCGAAAGAGGATGACTATTTTTAACTCGAGATCCAAATGGTTCAAAGTGTTAGATTGTTCTTCTAGTCAGTCCTCGAGTTCCAATGTGAAGACCTGCAAAACAAAATAAAAATAGGGTTAAGGTTGCCCTTAAATAACTCTCCGATACCTAAGTCAGAAAATGAGTATTTTGAGAGAGCTTAAAGAAGATGGAGACCATGGTTTAGAGAAGACATATATGACTTTCATTGTGCCCTAATAGTATGATGTGCAATAATTAAGTGCCTCTTATTTGGATAAGAAAGTAATTTTTCAAATGGACTTGCTTAATGGGCAAGCATATGAAATTGAGTCCAAACCGGCCTTGAACCGTGCTCCGAGTGGAAAAGGATGAGCCTTTATGAATTGATCGGTACAATTGAGGCGGTAACACTTTCTTATTACCTCCGTATCGAATTAAAGTTAGATCATTTGGATCAGCTAAGCTCATTAACAGAGACAACCAATTTTTATCCCTCCAATAAACTCTTTCTCATGTGAATATCAGCTGAAGAGTAAGAAAAGTGGATTGCCAGCTTGGACAAGAATAACTCTGCAACTTCTTTGTGATTAATGTGTTTCTCTATTTATCAACCATGAATTCTTTAAGCAAAGTGGTAGAGATGAATTCATTATAGCTGAAGAGTTGAGACTGGTTTGAGTTGATTGAAATCGATCTTATTGTCTTTTGGCATGCAAATCGATTGCTTTGTGGTCCTTTGCGTCTGATTGATAGAAAATTATGTTTCAGTGCCGCTTAGTTACTTTTGATTATTCCGGTTTTCTGTTATGGAAACTAAATCAAATTGATTTGAATTAAAGAATTTTACGTTGTATCCTATGTTTAGGCTTATATAACTACTAGATTTCAGATTGTAAACTTGACTTCTTTTATTCTAGTTCATTGAGAAAAATTTATTGGTCAAATGAGTTTTTGAGATAGTACAATATATAATATCTAAACTATTAAGACAGAATATTTCAATAACCTCATATATGCATACCAAAACCACTTGTGAACTTGGGCTACTATAATTTAAGTTGGGCCTGGCTTATGTTTCAGTTGACTTAGAGAGTGCTTTTCATTGCTAAAATGCCAAATGCAAAGAGTCTTTAACTTATAATCACTTTTTACCTCTTTCACATTACTAATTTTTAATTTAAAGCCAAACTTGAAAAGGAGCTCAGAGTTGCTTATAAAATGAAGTAGTTTTAGGCTTATTTCAACTACTTAAGCATAAGCAATGAGAAACACCCTCTTTTCTAAACTCATTCAAGTTTTGTGATCGTTATGAAATTTTATTTGTATATTGTGATTTGTTTTTGACTTAGTAAATATAATCCCTTTATATACTCAAATTGAATAGGTTATATGGGAAAGAATTCTCTAAAGTAACTTTGGAGTAAAGTTAGAGAGAAATGGACACAAAACAAGTGAGAGAAGATTTTGTTCGGAGTTGGATAATCAATTTAGACCATTCAAAATGAGATAAATAATTGGATTTTGCTCAAATGTTCTCTAAAGTTAGTTTTGAACTTTAAAAAATTCTAATCCCGTTATATTCTGAATTATCAACGCATAATAATGATCAATGCATATAAATAAAATAATCATTGAAAACAATATCTTCTACGGTTTGAAGAGTTAGAAACTCTCGGTAGCTTTGGTTATGTTTAGCCGAATATTAAGTGTACTTTTTGTTTTTTCTTACTTGTGCTTAAAATGGGAATAATTATAGAATATGTAAATTAACCATGATAAAATTGTTCGTCATGGCTTCTCGATATATACAGGTTTTCTAGAACACAAAGTCTTTTCGAGCCTCCATTTATATAGTACAATAATCAAGTTAAGGGCTTCAAAAGGGTACCAGCCTTAGTCAACTATCACCAGAAGATTTCAAGATGACTTTATTTTAAATATAGTAATCTTAACTTTGTCAATCTCACCATTACATGAGTGAGTCCAACATTAGATAAGTGGAATCCACCTATTGATCTAATGGTGAAATTAACACAGTTGTACTTTATTTAAAACAAAGTAAGAATAGTTTGCACCACTATTATCTTATTCTTATTGAACTAGCGGAAAATACATGAGCTTTTTTTTGTTGTCTTTACAACCTGAAAAAAAAGGTACGTTAAGAATTATCCTACCATAATACAACACACTCTAGTATTCTCCATAGAACAATTGTGTAGTGCATAGTGTTACTTACTAGTGTTAAGTATTAACGAAAGAATCACGTG
>CAOJBJ013669365.1:0-19101 GCA_948291685.1 Euphorbia celastroides | reverse complement strand
CCTAAAGAGATACAACCTTCAAGAAGGAAGGACAGAAGAGAAAAAGAAGTCTCTTGTTCTTAAGGTCGAAGATTCCGGATCTGAGTCCGGAAGTGATAATGAAGATGAGATGGCTGCCATTACTCGTAAATTCAAGAGATTTCTAAGGAAAGACGACTTCAAATACCGAAAATCCTTCAGAAAAGGTGATTCCTCCAGATCAGGCAGACACAGTCACAAAAGAGAAAAGACCAGAAAGGATCGAGAAGAGAAGAATGATCCAGAATCCAAAATAATCTGCTTTGGTTGTGGAGAAGAAGGCCACGTAAGAGCCAACGGCCCAAAGCGCTCCAAAGAGAAGAGGAAATCAAAGAAGAAAGCCCTGAAAGCTGCTTGGGGTGAAAGCAGTGGAGATTCAAGCTACTCCTCGTCAGAAAATGAAGAGGAGAACAGGACATTGATGGCAATAGAGAGAAGAGAATCATCATCCTCTCAAAACTGCCAAAGAAACTCAGAATCAATTTCGGATGAATCTGAGGTAAACTCTTACTCTGAATCAATTACTATTTCTGACCTTGTAGAATCTTTGTCTGCTATAATGAAAAATTTAGAAAAGAACACTAAGTCCATAAAGGAGCTTAGAAGAAAGATTCTTACAATATCAAAAGATCAAGAATCAGTTGAAAAAGACCTGGAAGAGGTAAGAGTCAGAGTACATAAGACCAAGGTGGAAGAGAACTGCCAAAATGAATTGGCACAAAGACTGGAAGCAAATCTCTTTGGTCTTGAAAGAGAATTAGCAATTCTTAAGGATGATTTAGGCAGAGGTGAGCATAAATCCAGAAGAAGGAGAGCCATTCAACCTCAAGCCTAGAAAGGAGATCGATTCAAAAAGAAAAATCAACGTCCTCTGAATCATCCATCCGGAAGAGCACCACAGCAACAACAACGGAGACTCATCTATCAAGAAAAGGGGAAGAAAGTAATGAATGATGGAGCCCCTCAATAAAAGAGGAATGTGAGTGGTGGTGCTCAGAAATCTCAAATGTCTACAAAGAAAGGGGCCAGTGACACTTCAGAGTCATCCAAACGATCCGAAAGCAAAGAAAAGTATCCAAAGGCTCAGAACAAGCAGAAACAGCAAAAATCCTATGAAGGGTGCAGGTTTTGTGGAAGTATTACTTTCGTGTACTAGTTAAGGCGTTATGTATGTCTGGTGGAGATCATATTCACGCTGGTACCGTAGTAGGTAAACTGAAGGGTAATGGAGACCAGGAAGGAGGGCGGACTCTATAGGGAACTAGTCTTTGCTTCATTTTCCTTTGCTTGCGGAAAGGGGAAGCCCATTGACTACTTCGGGATATCGAGCAGAAAGTTGGACACGGGAAAGGGCTTGAAGCTCACAAGAGAACTGATTAAAGAAGATTTCGAGCATTACTCGCCAAGAGTAGTTGCTTACCTCCTTCGCTCGTAAATGAACTCCGGAGCTTGGATGCTACACCCTCCTCATTAACATTCGCCCCCTCCTCTATTTCTCTGCGTTTAGGAGAAGGCTCCAGCTCTATTATATCATCATCGTCTTCCCTCACTCGCTTTCTGCTTCCTCTCATTCCTTGCATTCCTACATCCCTTAGGTTATGAGTATGACATCCCTAATCCTCACAGGAGTTTTGAGTATGACATTTACCCATATTTACATCTAAAGAGGGTCAGTAGGTGATAAAGAGGGTCAGTAGGTGAGGGTGACTTTTTTTTTAAGGTAAATCTGACTTTTCATTATCTCGCAATGGATTAATATCATGAATCATGATTCATGATATTAATCATAAGACAGCCGGTCGATACGAGGGATTGACTTAGGCGCAATAGCCTGTTTGAATAGAATCGTAAACTAAACCGCTCTATCGCTACACCTGATCTTTTTACTTACTTACTTATCTAAGGCTACCCTTGTCAAACAGGAAACTTCCGATTTACTTCTGCCGGGTTGGTTGCTCGCTTCCAAAGCCCTAAGCAAGAGGTCCCAGACTTTCTAATAGAATAATAGAACTAGAATGCGAACTAATGGCTTGACTTGACTTTAGCTACTGGGAAAGTTTCACCGACCTAACAGCCAATAAACTAGAGCTGGAATAAGGTTATCCCATTTATTTCCACTTTTCCTTATAGAAACCTCTATAAAGCTTTGGCTTTGGAACGGCAGTCTCACTTACTTCGACTGGACATTTGACCTTTTTCAAATTTTCAAACTGGCCTTTGAACTTGAGCAAATAGTCCATTAGATAGAACGGAGAGAGCTCTTTGCTAATCGAATTTCTTCCGATTTAGCTATTTCACTCCACTGCTCTGGGCTAGGCATATTCCTCAGTATTGTTAACCGATTCACTCACCGTCTCGTTACCACGCTAGCTTGAATAGCCAGGCATTTCCCTTGGAATGGTAGACGGAAGACCAAACCTTCAAACCAAACCAAAAGGCTCCCCTCTTTGCTTTCGCTTAGCCTTAACAACTAAGAGTTGCCTTGCTAGGATAATTCATAAAATCTTGCTTATCCTTCTGATGAGCAAGCTTTCCTCTAACTACTGCCTCTTACGAGCAGGTAACCTACCTTCTAAACCTAGACTTTATTCTGAGCCAGCTTTTCACTCTTTCAAAGGTGGCTAATACCCTCTCTCTAAACTATCGAACATGACTGACACTCGAAATCATCGAAATTACCCTACCCGTCTTTCTTTGACTTTTAAAGGGAGTAAGTGAAGTTGAAGTAAAGGGGAAAGTCTTCTTGATCTTGACTTAAAATGGCTGACAGACCTTTTACCATATCCATATCAGTGCACCCATCTGTATCCACTTCGTCCAATGCAAGAGATTCTTCCGCGGGTTTCTTCCTCTGTCCCAGGAGATTTATGACTTTTGCGTGGGCCTAGAAGCAGCCTATATATAGGTCTGGCGCTTCATCTTGCAAATGCAAATGAAAGGCTTTTTCAACTGAATCAACCGGAGGAAAAACAAAAACCCTTTTATGATTCTTCCTCTCTCCTTTATCATATCGAGACTCTCAGGCAAAGACTGATTTTTTCTTTTTTTCTTATTTATGATTATGAAGGCCTTGTTTCACTTTATGGTAGTAGGAGGGAGAAATTCAAGTTCTTGGTAGCTACTGATTCCATTGCCGGATCCACTTTCCGGGGTTCCACTTTAAGGATAAAGAACTGGGCTAAGGTGGCTAAGAAGGTGGGCCTGACAGCGCTTGTCGTGGGTAACCGGGAATGATCGAGTAGATAGCTTGTAAATGATGCTTGCTTTAACTTAATATTTAATATCGGTTAAGGCAAGGCCTATTTTGGCTACTAGAACTAGAAGGGGAAACAATAAAAGGAGATTGACTGGCGTCTGTGATATCAAGTTCCTTTTTATATTCTATTTTATTATACTGCTATAATGTAATGTATAATAAAATGTATAATGGATTGGTTATACACGGGCATGCTTCATATGAGGAAAAACTTAGTTGTTTTATGTGGAATGGTGGAATGTACAAGGATTTGTCTTTCTTCCGTCACGGTAAAAAAAAAAGGTTCTAGGACTTCTAGTTCATAGAAAGCATATCATAGATAAATTTCTTTAAGATAAATTTCTTTAACGCCTTTGAAGTCAAGCTGTCAGGCTAGACGCTTGAAACTGATTGACCATTTCCAAAACAAAACAAAGCACTAGGCGTGGTCTCGTATAACGTATAACTATAATAAAATAAGCGGTCTGTCTGGTCTTGTTATTGAATGCTTATCTGTTGTTAGCGCTTTCGACTTCTCATCTCAGATGTCCATTCAACAAGAGCTATTTTGTATTTTGGACAGCCCTGCTAACTCGTATTCGTCTTTGAAGACAAGAGCTCCTAGGCAAAGAGGCAGTTTTGCACAGACAGAAGGTAAAGCTAAAGCGAACCCGACCGATGAAGTTGAATGTTCCCACCCGATTCTTCTTGGCTTGACAAAGAAAGTACGGGAAGAATTTCTTCCTATGCGTCCGAAGCTAATGAATCTGATGCCATGGATTCTGTTTTCATGCTAGCGAGAAACGAATACCTAGCTTCAAGGGAATGGGCAGAGACCCGGATTTCCCTTTTTCCAATCAAAGGATCAGGATAGGATAGGAGAATGGAATGGGACTAGACCTGAAACCACATTCACTCACTTTAATCTGTAATATACAGCGAATTCGACGGGAGAGACTTTTCACTAAAGGAAAAGGCCTTTCGGCTTACTTACACGATAAGGGGGAAGAGACCTCAAAGCACATTCACTGATAGCAGAATGGACAGCTTCGAAGGCTTACAAGGATACCGGACTGAAAAGCATTGCCCCTTCCACCCACGATGAAAGACATTAGGCCCTGACCGATAGGCTTAAGGGAAGGATTTTTCAGGCAGAGACGGAGAGGATTCCATACGGGAAAAAGGGGTTCCCCCAAGAGCAAATGAGACCGGAAAGAAGAGAAACTCGATATACGAAAGTCAAGAAGGTTCAATCCATCTGATTCCGCATTTCCTCGCTTAGCCGGACGAATTGATTTAATATCTTTTCGTCCGGGTAAGTGAGAGAATGTTTTTTCCAAGGCTAGGGTTTTGGTTGCCCAAGACGTGATGAAGGGGTATCGGGAAGGAATTTAGCGAACAAGCTATAGCACTCTCCTGAGAATGAAGAGGGGAAAAAGCCACAACTGGATGATAGCAAGCCTGGGTTTACGTCGGGCAAAAGAGCGCTGCCTATTCATGTTCAGGTACGAAGTGTGAGTTCTGAAAAAACGAATAAACGAACTCGACCAGGATAGTAATGGACTCAGGTTTGAGTTCTTATAGTAGAATGAAGATCGAGTGAAGGCCTTTGAAAAATGCAAAAGCTTCGGGAGCCAGGAGAAAGGAAAGAATAGTGACTTCCTGGGAGGAGGCGTAGGTGATAGGAAGCTAATCAAGGACAGGCTAAGGATTCGAAGAGTCCGTGGGACCTTCAAGGAAGAAGTGAGATAAGCTAGGATGCGTGTGATAGAGTAACCCCTAGCGAGTATAAGTGGATCAGCGCTTCTTTCTTACCTAAGCAGTGCCCTTCATTCAGGGTTTCAAGGATCGGTATCGAGATAGCAACTCGAGGAATCCCTGACTTGCTTGCCTTTTATTTCAGGTATGAAACAAATAGCAGTCCAGGTCTATAAGTAGAAAGGCTCAAGGAAATGCGAAGTATACAGAGTATAAGATAAGCTAAGATCTAGACTCCCAGATACCAACGAGCGGGATTAGCTACCAAGCGGGGGAGCTTCAGGAGACTGATAGATGATAGGTAGGTGGGTGGGAAATCAAGAGAAGTGACAAATGAGACTCTTAATGGAGTTGTCAATTTTCATCCGGGGCAAGAGCCAGCCCATTCTTATAGCATCCAAGGAAAGAAAAATGCCCATGGCAGCTCTTAAAAAGATAGAAGAGGAGTGTGAGTCAGTCGAGTCGAGAAGCAACTCATTTATAAGTTATAAAAGTTTGAATATAATAAATGGCGATTCCCAAGTTTCAAGGAAGAGTGGATTAGCCTCGAATATCTTGATCCACTAGAAAGAGAATTACCAGATACGAATACAAATACAGTTGGAGATCAATAAGCCAAAAGCTTTAAGAAAGCTATAGTAAGGTCAGATTACAGGAAGAGCACAGGTCAGTCTTCTTCATAAGTTCCCTTCCCGTCAGGATAGGGCGAAGGTTGCTTTGTATTCAACGAGTGATTCAGAGTTGTCTTGCCTTTCTAAATTCAAGCATGTCTGTTATGCTAGTTCATCTATAGAACGTCAAGACCTTGTCTTCCGTAAGCTAGATACCCGAGAAAGTAAAGGTCATCCTTTTTCCTTAAAAAAAAGCCCACCCACGTCTGGGTCAAAAGTGTGTTTGCCCATTAACAACAAGAAAGCCAATTCATAGCGCAAGGAGGATGAAGGAAGGGTAGGAGCTATCCAGTAGAATGCTAGGGCACAAAAGAGAAAGAAGAGGACCTCGCTACACGAATTGAAAGGAAAGCTCGGACTTCTAAAAGGCTTCGAATAACATACAGAATATCGTTCATTTTTCCTCCAGCAAGGAGCAGAGCCAGTTCAACTCATGAAATGGATGCTTTCGTAGGGACAGTATGCCTTTTTCTTCCTAAAGCGTTATAAGGCCTGACCGGCTTCGCGGGATCATTTCCACTCTCTGGCGTTGCCATTCTTTCCATCCTACTGAGGAAATGGATTTGGCGCAACGTAGCCTGCAGGGAGCGGTTTGTTGAGAATCTCGATGGGGTATGGCGGTCGGAAAGAAAATGAACTAGATTTTCCGAGGAATCTAGCACAGATCTCGGTCACATTCGCCACCGTGAGAACTTTTTCCTCTCGCACGATCCTGTTAGATTCTCCACTATCTTGCTGCTGAGCCGCTGAAAGAACCTCTTTCTGCAAGTACGCTTTTCAAGCTTTTTCCTTACTAAAGCAGGCACACGCAAAACAATCTCTTTGGCTTTTCACTGAAACCGGCACGCCTAAACCCCCCTAAACTTATTTGGTAAGGCGGTAGGTGCTTTCACTCCGCTTTTTAGTTCGACATTCCCCTTCGCTTTCGCTTCCGGGTACAGGCTTAGAGAAAAATCCTTCTTATGCAGGATGAGATTGACCAGATGAGACAGCTGATACCGAACTACCGCTTGCAGGAGTAGTCCTTAGGAACCTTTAAGTGTCCTTCGGGCCTTTCAAAGTTTTTGAGAGAGGGTTGGGGAGAGAGAGTGCTTTAGGGCCTACGTCTAGCTTTAGTCCTGTCTCGGTCGGTAGGCAAGTCAGGTTGGTAAGTCAGTCAGTTCAGTGCAAGTGGCTCGTAGATGAAACCTTCCTTCCTCC
Source organism: Euphorbia celastroides (assembly GCA_948291685.1). Classification (NCBI taxonomy): domain Eukaryota; kingdom Viridiplantae; phylum Streptophyta; class Magnoliopsida; order Malpighiales; family Euphorbiaceae; genus Euphorbia; species Euphorbia celastroides. The sequence goes on along the minus strand of CAOJBJ013669365.1, from coordinate 12,219 downwards.
TTCAACCCCAAAAACCTAAATAGGCGGCTTTCTACTTTATGTTTTAAACTACCTCTAAACTATATATTTCATATCCTCCCTGTCAGCTAACAATTTCCTTTCACCACTGCTAAAAGCTAACCAGGGAAGAAGGAAGATATTTTTCCTAAAAAAGCTTGGGGCTTTCAAGCACTTATTGATCAATGAATGGAATGCTGGCCGCCTACTCGGCTTCTTGTATTTAAAGTGATAGGGCAAGCACCCAATACCTTCAACAATGTTTGAATTATCTAATGGTCTTTAGGGGAAGCATCTAAGAGGATCTCAACCAGCATTTTTATATTGATAGGGACCCCAAGAAGGTGTGGGTTTCCTTGACCAGGTGGGGATATCTCGCCCCCTTCCCGCTTTCCATCGGAGGATGATGATGGATCGAGCTGAAAAGCTCGTGCAGCTATATTTTTCCATTCTTTCAATCTAAAAAGTCTTGTTTGTTGGTCGGGAGAATCAGGCTCTCCTCGATCTTTCAAGTACACTCAACCGAGGAATGGTGAGATTTCCATCATTCCACTTTGTTTGCGGATTCAAGGGATTGACCTTATTCCCTTTCTTAATAGAATAGATGGGTGCTCTCAGCTAGCCTTAAACTTTGGAACAACTGAATCCTCATGCCTCTCCTCATTCTTTATAAATGAAAAAGAGAATTGCTTTGCTTTCACGCTTTCTAGTAATTAGAGGGAGAGCGCTCTGACACCGTGCCACCAAAGGTCGGATGGATCGGCCTATTGATAAACACCGACCAGGTCGTAACCATATTCTAAAGCTTTGGAGCGAACGGCAAGCAGTATAAGGAGGGATCCCAGCTAGGGTAAATAGCGCGCCTAAGCGAGCAAGCATACGCATAGCAGCACATAGCGCGCCAAAAGGCTACGTACGCGAGGCTAGAACGCGAATGAGAGCGGTGCGTGAAGGAATGACTATTCCACCGGGGAATTTGTGTAGAAAGATAGAGAGGCGAGAGAGAGTATGAGGCCGGCACTCAAAGAAAGCGGCCCTTGGAAAGTTTGAATATAAGCAGTAGGGATTCGCAAATCCTCCAGACGTAGGGCGCGTAGGGCTTTGAACCCAAATACATTACCCACAATGGAAGTAAAGGCAATGAATAGAAGGACTATTCCCAGTTTTTAATAGGAAAGAGTATAGATGTAATTGAATCAGCTACAGGTCTCAGGAAAAAATAATATATATATGTTCTTTTTCTTATGAAATTTATATTCTAGTTTCTGATGCGCGTCCTTCTATTCCTGAAGAAAGAAAAGAAGGAGCGCTCTATCTTACTTATAGATTGCACGGCATTCCTACTTTCACTTTCACTAACGGACTAAACTAAAAGCATTACTTCTTAGCTGGCTTACGGGGGTAGTAAGAGAGACCTCTATAATACGAGATTCCATCCCTCGCTGACAGTTCAAGTAGCAATTCCTGTCAGCGGTGAACTTCATGCCTCAGCTTGCTTAGCCTCTGTTCCGTCTGGCTTTGCTCGAGAAAAGGATCTGCTCTTGCCGTTCGTTAGGGATGATGGGCTAGGCGTGGAGCGTACTGAACCAACCTGTTTGTTTAAGCGGATCACCACTCTTCGAGGAAGAGTCTCGGTTAGGCGGGTTAGGCCAAGTCAGTACCACGTGTGTGTGCAGGAGCTAACGATCCGTGCCCCTTATTTTCTGATCGAAGGGTGGTAAGAAATTCCATTCTCCTTTCTTCGTGAGAAAAGGCACCACCCAGACGGAACGGAAGCTATAGTCATAACATCGCCGAAAACAACCATCGACTGGCAAGATACAGCCCGGGAGCAGAAAGAGTCAAGGGGTGAAGCCTACGCTAGCATGCCTACCGCACTACCGCCCCCACTCTTTACTATTGGTGGCTAATGGGCCCCTTCTCTCGCGTATCCTGTCTTTTCGGATCGGCAACAGACCTGGCCTCCCATTTCTTATGAGACGGCAAACGAAGAACTTCTCTTTATCCGTCCGTGGCTGAGGAAGAAGGAATTGAATTGCGCGAAGAGTTTGAGGCCCGGTAAGGGGATAGCGGGTCAATGCCTTCTGCTCTTTCCGGTAAGTGAGTAGGGCCAGTCCCACACGATTAGCATAGATAAGACAAGTCAGGTAGGATTGGTCGGAGAAGGATTGGACATTTCCATTGATCAGCTCATCCAATCCAGTCTATAATCAGGCAATGGGGCCTTTCTTCGATCAGGCAGGAGGTTGCCTAAAAGTAGACGTAACTATAGGCTTAAGCTCGCTTAAATTCAATTTATCCTTAGGCCGAATACAATACCTAGTTGAGAGGGGTCCAAAATGTGATAGATACCCTTCGTCCATTCATTCAGGATCAAAAACGGGCCTGGCCTAATTGAATCATCTCATCGAGGATTGCATGTGAAAAGATCGGATCTTCGAAATCCCCAATCGTTCGCCTAAAAACTCGCCGCTTATCATGTAAAGTAGTGCTCTCGCTAGCTGGAACGGAACTCTCAAATGGAGGAACAAGTCAAGCGTAGGCCTTCTTGGAGTATAGCTTCAAGTAGCTCTAAGAAGTTTACGTCTTTATATCCGGTTCGGCACTCGGCTTTCTGAAGTTATTCCATTCCAGGGCGTGAAGCTTTCCGTGGACAGGACAGGGTCCATCAACTAGCTTAGCTACCGATTGGGGGATGCTTTCACCTTGAAGGTATTCACGGGCCACGCAAGCAAAGGAAAGATTGATTATAGGCCAGTGAAAGAGAAAGATTCGCTCTTGGGCTGACTTATGATAACCACACATCCAAATATGGGTAAGTCGAGAGCTTCTCTCTCTGCAGCAGCCTTCGATCTAGTGTTCACACTTCGGTTCTACTCTACTAGACATCGGGGAACTCGCATTTTGGGGGGTAAGAAAGCGGCCGCCTTTTGCGGCAGAGTGGAAAGCAGCGCTGAGCCAGCAAGAAGAAGAAGAAGAAAAAAAAAGCATAACCCTAGCTCCGAAAATCTAACGAAAAGGAGGCGGATGAGTAATAACCTAATAAAGATCGACCTCTAAATCCGTATAACCTCGCAGCTACCCATAACCTGAAAAGGCTGCCGAAACAACATTAGTGGACCGCCTAATGCTGTCAGCGGAACTCAAAGTGAGCGCCTTACCAAAACAAATCGAGATCTTCAACTTAGTTGGGCTATTGTCTAGACGTGGGATTAGAGTTCAGAGTTGCTGCTACTTGTGCGGCAAGGAAGATGAAACATTGGATCACCTATTGCTTCATTGGTTGTATGCTCGCTCCATTTGGAAATGCATTTTTGAATCTTGACTTTCTATATTCCCATGCTCTTGGGAAAGATAAAAGGGCAGGGCTTCAGACCCATAATTCAACCTAGCCAACCAACGTGGGAGCTTCTTATACTTATATATAATAGAAGAAGTTCCAAAACCTTGAGATGAAGAAGGGAAAGCGTAAGTGAACTCGATCCAATGGAGGAGGAAGTGAGTGAGTCCAGATCTGAAGCTGCTCTCTAAGGTGGTAAAGGATACCTTTCTAGAGAATGTTTGCAGCTCACACCCAGATGTTAGCAGCCCATGCGAATGTGGAGAGCCGCTCAATACAATAAGAGCGCGAGGGACCTCTTAACAGAGCCTAACTCTGCTTTTGATCCCCTTTTCAGGGGAAATGCAGCTAAAGAAAAAGCATTCTCTTTTTTTTTTTTATAGCATCAATCCTTCTCAGCCTGGCTCTTGCATGTTCAAGCACCTTTTGCTTGAGGGTAACGACTGTTATAGAAAAGTCTACTGACGCTTTGGTATACCACTGTATAAAAAAAAAGACTAAACAGTTGAGCGAACCCACCAGTATCTGAGAAAAAACTTCTCAGTGAGAAGGACTGCGTCCTCATCTAACTTTTTATTGAGATCTGATGCCAATCCTTGCATGAAGTCCCAATCGGGAGAGCAGGACTCAAGGAGCATCTGCCTTAGCATTTCCAATTATTGGTTTTTTTCACTGGAGCTTATATAAATATATAGGCAGAAGAGAGAGAGTCCGTCTTTCTTTATAGTGCAGATGGACTGACTTTCCTCGCATCAAAGCTTTCCGGTTCTATTCCTTTATGAAGAAAGGCTTGTTATCGACGAAGAAGCTCTTTCTACTGTGCCCTAACATCCCATCCTAAGGAAATTTTCACTCGGGACTTCTTTTCTATGCTATCATGCTTATACTCTTTCTTAAAAAATACCGGATCTGAAAGAGTGGATATTCCTTTATTCTAAGATGCCAGTCTATAAATCCGTACTTTTCTTGTTTACTAATTTTTAGTAAAAGGCTCGCTCCTAAATGCAGATAGATAGATAAGACCGTCCTGCTGCTGAGCCAACGAGCTCCAATCTGGCATGAAAGTGGCAAGCACGAATTCAAGAACTTCAAGCACGAGGGATGGCAAGGCGCTCTATTCTCTTCATATGAAGGGCTTTTCACCATCATTGGTCCACGTCGATGAAAGATCAAACTTGGTCGATACTTCTTATGTTATTAATTTCATTAAACGGGGTATGCCCCCAACTCTTACTTATCCCCCCCGGTCTTTTCCTCCTATGAGGCTACCGAGGCCATGAAAGTCCAAGATCTAAAAGAGTCTCTGAACCCTCTACCGGTGTGGTTAAAAGAAGAAAAAACTAGCTAAGATGCAAGAAGGAACATCTTATTGAGATTACTGTAGGAAGTGCCAAACCTTCTTTCGCATGAGTTCAAGTATTTTAAGTGCTTCTTCGTAAGAACGTCCACGAATCTGATCAATTACTCTTCGTGCTTTATGAGCGGACATGTATATATGTTGACTTAAAGCGTATGTTTCTGTATTTGGGTTCCCCCCCTTCTTCGTTATCATATAAGGTTCACCTCCTACGTCTACCGATTTTTTAAATAGGGTATATAACCTTTCTCATCTGTATCGTTTCCCACATCGTTATTGTTCTATTCCCTCAAAAAGGCGGGAAGAACAAAGAGTCTGCTGCTAAGGCTAAGCTATCTATCTTCCCTCCGTTCCAGGAAAAGATGGTGGTAGGGCCAAGAGAAAGAAAGGCAGTAGGAAAACCAATCCCAAAAGGGGTAAGAATTATGAATATCTGAATTCGTGTATTTAAGTAGAAGAATAGCCAACTAGGGCTTGTCGGGATATGAATGAAATGGTGCTCCACAAGGGCATCTTCGAAGTCATTTTCAAAGCAATAAAATAAGAAAGTCTTTGAATGGAGAGAATTGAGGGCATTGATAGGAGTCTTGTGCGTCATCATGTCCCCCAGTTAGAAATTCTCCGTAATAAACTCAAGTTAGAGTATGAGGAAACTCTAAAACAAGAGGAAATCCTGTGGTATCAAAAGTCTAGACTGAAGTGGATTTCTTTTGGTGACCGAAATTCCAGTTTTTTTTCATGCTACTACTGTGATTCGCAGGAAACGCAATCGTATAGAGGGGCTTCGGAATTCTGACGGTATTTGGATTTCGGATGATAACAATCTTAAACAATTGGCAGTTGAGTTTTATGCAAATCTCTACCGTCAAGATGCGGAGCCTAGAACTACTCTTCATTCGGCTACTAGTTTTCCTCAGGTTCAGAACGAGGTGATGAGCAAATTAATGGATGATGTGAGTCCTTCTGAGGTGCGGGCAGCAGTGTTTGAGATGGGTCCTTACAAGGCACCCGGGGCAGATGGGTTACAGCCTGTTTTTTACCAGTCCCAATGGGAAACGGTGGGTCAGACTGTGATTGACATGGTTTTTTACTTTTTTAGAACTGGGAATCTTGAGGTCCGGATGAATGATACGCTCATAGTTCCTATACCGAAAGTTCCTAATCCTGACTCTCTCTCCAAAATGAGACCTATTAGCTTATGTAACGTTTCCTACAAAATTATAACCAAGTTAATAGCTAACCGCCTTAAGCCGATCATGGACACTCTTGTCTCTCCATACCAGTGTAGTTTTGTTCCAGGCAGACATATTTCTAATAATATAATTATTTCTCAGGGAGGTTGTGCATTCTATGAGGAAAAGGCATAGTAAGAAAGGGTGGATGGCCATCAAAGTGGATTTGGAGAAAGCCTATGATCGGTTAGGGAGTTTGTTTATTCGTGAGACTCTTCTTCTTGCCGGTATCCCTGGTATTCTTGTTGATCGTATTATGACTTGTATCTCTACTCCATCTATGAGAGTGGTATGGAATGGGAAGCTTACGGATAGTTTTTGTCCTTCACGCGGCATTCGACAAGGTGACTCGTTGTCTCCTTATATTTTTTTGTTATGTATGGAGCGCCTCTCGCATTGTATCATGGATTCGGTTAGGAGCAATGATTGGAAACCGATTGTTTTGGGCAAGGGAGGTCCACCTCTTTCTCATTTATTTTTCGCGGATGATCTTCTTCTTTTCGCAGAGGCTTCTAAGGATCAAGTTCAGGTTGTTAAGAATTGCTTGAAAAATTTTTGCAGCAGTTCAGGTCAGAAAGTTAGTCTTGCTAAGACTCAAGTTTGCTTTTCGAAGGGGGTTACGGAAAGCTTGGGCAAAAGCATCTGTGATTCGTTTGGCTTTACTAGGACCTTCAATCTTGGAAAGTATCTTGCTTCTCCTTTGCTTCACGGTAGGGTGGGAAAACTTACTTATAAAGTAGTTGTGGAAAAAGTTAAGAGTAGACTCTCGGGCCAGAAGATTCTCTTTTGCTGGGCGAGTTACGCTTGCTAAGTGGGTTCTTCAAGCTTTACCGACGTATATTATGCAAACTAGTCTCTTGCCTGCTCACACTTGTAACGAGTTGGACAGATTATTGAGGGATTTTGTTTGGGGGTCTGATTCGGAGAAGAGGAAGATGCACCTCGTTAGTTGGGATCAGCTGTGCCTTCCAAAGGAGAATGGTGGGTTAGGTTTGAGACAGGCTAGGGAGTGTAATGTAGCTTTGTTGATGAAATTGGGGTGGACTCTTCTCTCTAATGATGATGCTTTTTGGGTTAATACCAAATCTACCGTAGAGTGAGTTCATAAGGATCTTATACATATAGGAAAGGGCTTCATTACCAGCATTCTTAGCTTCTTGTCTTTCCTTGTATATGTTTTCAACATAGCTTTCGAAAGGGCTGCTATTTTTCTGTTCAAACAAGTAGCCCCTTAGGGGTCTAATCTTGTAACCCAAATCGCACGCATACTTTAATTCTTCACTGTAATAAACACCTACAAATTGTCCTGTTGGGAAGAGTAGGGTTTTCTTCTTATCATCCCTATATGGTAAGAAAGGTCTAGTAATTTCACTAGGGCACTCAACATAGGCTTCAATAAAACCAAAGAAGTTCTTTAAGTCTTGACCTTGTAAATCACCATGCCAGACGGGCTTACCCGCAGGCATAGGATATGTTTTCATAATGTAAGGATACAATGAGTTTACATCATAGTAATAGAGGTTTTCCCCATATGGAATATAAGTCTCAGTATGGCCTCCAAAGTAAGCTCGTCGAATGAAACTATCTGAGTTTCGATTAGGGATATAGATAGGCCAGTTATTAGGGTCGTAATAATTCGACCGAAATATTGTGAGAGCTAGTGATGATAAGGTTAATTTAGTCACGATATCTACTTTGTACCGCGTCCAATATATCTCTTGTGCTTTTTGTATTACACCCCCAAGGAGAAGGATGTCCTGTTTCATATATTTTAACAATTGATCTTGGAGAGGAAGAAGATTCGACAGTTTCACCTCATCATGTTGGATAGAACCTTTATCACCTAATTGAGGACATAAAGTCTTAGACAATGAAGCTAGACTACCAGGGAGTAATATGAGGCTGTCCCTTAGACGGAATAGCAGCTTCTTTCCACGATAGATAGATATCTCATATAGTATATTATTCCTATAAATAGGACGGAACTTGTACTTATCATTATAGGTTGCTAAATATTTTAATATAATAAGACCATCGAATCGTGAGAAATTGTGAAAGTAGACTGATTTTATAGATTTATCTCTTTTAACTACTACTGTTAAACGTTCTATAAAGTCGAACAACATCTTTTTACTTCTTACTTCTAATGTTTTGAATACAATAGATGGATAATCTTCACTGAAATATGTTTCAACTCTATTGAGTGTTTTTGAAGACAGATCATCATCAGGTCTAACAACTAAAAAGCCCACGGCGTAAGGTACATGAACATCATTTATCAGAACTGTCTCTGTATCGGCTACAATGAAAGACTGTCTGGATTTGTTACTCGGTTTGAGTGCTGTGAGAGACTCAGGATAATGACGCTTACTATTGTTGAACTTTCTTTCTTTAGCATTAGGATTAACCACTGCTCCCTTTTTGTTCATGAAATCCCAGACCTTTCTAGCAATCTCATCATCATCTGTGGAGTTAGGCATCCCAATATCTTCTTCTGTGGACTTAGGCTTCCCAATATCTGATTTTTGTTCATCATCATCTTCATAAAAATAATAGAATCGAATTACAATACCTAATAGCTCATACTCATCGTACAGTTTTGCTCTCTCTAACACTTGGTTTGTAATCTCATCTAAGACGCTAGGATCATTTATCCCACCATTCGGACCATATGGGATTGCAGGACCTATTGTAAAGGTTCAAATTTCCTTTGTAATTTGTTGTCTCACTCTATAACTAATAGTGAACTTCCCATAAGATGACTCTGTTGGGTAAGCGTACAGAATGAGTTTTTCTATTATGCTACATAATAGAATCTCAGTGTCACAACATGAAATAGGTGGGTCAAAAGATTCACTAACAACTTTCATTCTAGAATAGGGATCCTTGCATTTGACGTCTTTTCTAAAAGCCCTAAATCTATCCCATATTTGACCAAAATTCATTTTATCTATTTGATCAAACATGGGTTTTGTTCCTTTATTGAGTGACATTACAGGTGTAAGCTGTAATTATACACGTGTATATCCCACCAGCTCATGCAGGTTTGAAAATGATACAAGCGAGACTTATAGTCACTTTCATTAAATGTATGCGTTGGACTATACTTATATGTGCATATATAATTGATATAATCCTTATAAGCAAAGAGTATTTTATCTGTATTATTTTCCCAAGTTATTTTATCCCGTTTATTTAAGTTTTTTGGTATGCACTCTTTCAACCACACTTTCAGTGATTCCAATGGAAAGGGTTCATCCTTTTTCATGTCATGTAGATAATGATTATTGATCCTCCTCAGATTAGTAGAAATATAGTCATTAATTAGATATAATGGATCGTCTATTGTTGCTTCTACAAATATTTCTGTATATTTTTCTGCTATTCTCATAGCGAAAGCTGGACTTGTTATAAAGTTATCGTGTACTGTATATACAGGAGCTCCAAGTTCATGCAGGCGAGCGATCATAAACAAAGCGATTATAGCATCTTTCTGATGAATAAAATTGGCAAAAACATCTTCTGCTGTTTTCCTGCGATCCCGCACTGATTGGGGAATTCGTAGACATACTTTTCGTCTTTTCTTGTGGATACGATCATACATTTGAATATAGACTGGTTTCGATTTCATATAGTCCTGTACTGTAGAAAATAAAGAAATGCAGTAGTGGACAGGTTGATCACTGGCTGAAGCTAACCATCCTGTATAGCGAACTAAATCCATCAGGTTCCTTATCTGAGGGAATCTTTTTAGGAAAAAATTACTGATCTTCGATCCCAAACTCTTAGCTTCTTTTTTCTGAATTAAGGCTGAACTACCTATCATAAAATGTTTATATATATCTTCTGATATACTATGTACAGTCTTCCCATAGACCAATGGCATGAAGATAGATTTTATGATCTTTCGATCAAGACGAGGACAAACCACGCTCAAAAGATTGGGATCTAACGGATTTTGATCGGGATCATTCATCAAGTAAGACTGAAATTCTTCTAGAAAGAAGCTGTAGACGTCCTTAATCTGTAAAGGTGACTGCTTCGGATCAAAGTATTTGGGAACCGAGTCAGGGATCAGATTCGTTTTATTCGCTAATTCCTTATCTAATAATAAATAACTCATGAGCTGATAAGCGCTAGCTGATGCATCTTGTGTGATAGGAATCTGTAAAGGTAATATTTTACGATTAGGTAATGTTGTACTTAGGCTTAGGATCTTACTTATGAATTGATATGGATCTCTTGCAAGTTTTGCAAACTTAATCAATGTATCAAACGATTTAGTTAATTCATCTTTATTATCTAGATACCACTTGAGAGCGGTATCATAATCAAGAAATTTCTTATAATGAAAAGCAGAAGCAGTGGCTAATACTTCATTTATTTTATTATAGTCATAGTGATAGTAATCATTAAACCTAACGTTATCATCAAATGAAAAAACAAGTAGACTTCTCGCCAAATCCCGTTCATGGAAATGTAAAACACCTGATCGGTAGATCCTACCAGCCCTTGTCGAAAGAATGGGCTCCTGTCCTGGCCGTCCTATCTCATTGAAAAGGACAAAAACCAGGTGCTTGACTTCTCCAATCAAAGAAAGTGAAGCCACCAAAAAAAAAGAAAAATGGTATAGTAATATATATATAAAGTCAAAGTTCAATGGTAACGACTTCTTCCATTGACTTCAGGATTGCTTGGTTTCAGGGAAAGTCTCTCGCTCCTCTCCTTATAGCGCTGGCCTCTGTCTTTGATCTTGACTCGAGCTGTGTCCTCTCCTCTCCCTATGTGAGAGTGGCTGCTTGAAGCTCCTCGTATGAATAGTAAAAGCTCGGACTTAGGAGCTGCTGGCCCTAATCGAATGAGTGGCTACACCCTCCTTTCCCGAGGAGAGAATGTTTAATTCAACCAGTCAAATCCTTGCTCAATGCCCGCCCGTAACCCAATAAAGTACATTACATAGTCCGTTTTAGGGATTGGCGACTTACTTTATCTTTTGAGTTGTTCTGCCGGATCGGTCGCTCAAGATCTTTGGTCTCTACCCGGACCCGATGAAAAAAAGGGATCACTTATTATGGACTTGTTGAGAATGATTCTGATCTAGTTCATGGTCTATTAGAAGTAGAAGGCGCTCCGGTGGGATCTTCACAGACAGAAAAAGATTGCAGTCAGTTTGATAATGATCGAGTGACGTTGCTTCTTCGGCCCGAACCAAGGAATCCCTTAGATATGATGCAAAACGGATCTTGTTCTATCCTTGATCAGAGATTTCTCTATGAAAAATATGAATCGGAGTTTGAAGAAGAGTCATGCGAGGACTAATCAAGCACAGCTAAAAAGTAGTCATGTCCACAAGGAAAGGAAGAAAAATCGTCAACGCTTCCAACGTCCGTAGGAACTAAGTCGGAAGTTGGGCCGGAACTAGAGGACTCTGTGAGACCCCATTTCCTGTCTATCTCTCTGAATCCTTAGTTTTCGGAGCAGTAGAGAAAAACGCTTTAGCCGCTTCATCTGAAGGAGGGCTTACAGAAGTCACAGCACCAGAAAGTGACAATAGGCAAATCAACATAAATGCAAGAAAAAGAGGAAACTGTACATCAAGCCCTGTATAGCGAGACAGAGAAAAGAAATGAATGGTATCCCTACGCCCCTTACTATTCAAAAAATGACCAGACCTTGCGTTGCGATCAGATGTCGGAGAGAAGTTCGTTTAGGAGCCACCGCATACGTTTACTCTTGAATTAATTCGTGAGATTTGCGATCGCCCTTTCCCCCCGCCTCGCTGGTCCTCCAAATCCCCTTGAGTATTCAAGGAAAAATTGTTTGATCATTCAATGGATCAAGCAAGATGTTGATTTCTCTTTTCAAATCAAGGTCGTCTTTCGAAAGAAGCAGAGTTAGCCGAGTAGCTCGAGCAAGGAAAAGCTGAAATGGGGCCCTTTACAAATACAAAAAGTCTGGGAAACCAGAAACGGAATACCTAGGTCGCAAGGCAAGGGAGGACGGAACCCCACTTCGACTCACCAAGGAGAAGGTAAGTACTTTTTTTTTTATATCGTTTCTTCTGAAGTGATATAGATCAATGCCTGGACTGGGGGGCGTCGGCCCACGGGAAAACGTTTGCAGATGCGACCATGAATCGAACCAGATCGAAACATTAAGCTGTCGACGGACAAACTTTGCCGAAACGTCGACCGAAAACGAAGGATGGCCAAGCCCCGGTTCCCAGGGTTAGAGTATTCCCTATTATGAGCCTACTCAGATCAGAACTAAACTAATTGATTCTCTTTCGCCTA
>CAOJBJ013662567.1:0-16663 GCA_948291685.1 Euphorbia celastroides | reverse complement strand
GTATTCATTTGTGTTGGTTCCTCTTTAAGTGTAAGAAGAAGCGCCTGTGCTCTTCAGTCTCCGACCTTTTTATCGACCCGAGAAGGTTGCTTTGTGTTCAAACTTTGTAACCTTTGGATTATCAATATAAAAAAGGGGGAGAGTGTTTTGTAGGGTAGCGGGGAAACAGTTGGGGACTCCGCCTTAAAATTTTCATCCTCCCTTTTCTTTTTTCTGTCGGGTGAACACATTGTTCACCTGGTAGTTTTTTTAAAAAAAATTGATGGTTATGGTCAAGTGGGATCTTCCACATTATTCTACATTGATGGCCACCTATAGTAATTTAACTAAATGCCATTCTAGAATTATACCTCTCTTGACATGGTGCACAAATCTTTACTCTCGTTACGCCTTCCGTGCATGCCAAAATTTACCTGGTAAAGATATTTTCTCAGCAGTGCTATATAATACGGTCGTCATTCACTAGGGTTTCAGTCGTTAGATCTCATATTATCTAGCTAGCCACCGACTTTCTTAACTTTGTGGCACTGCACAAAGACTTGTGTTTTCGATCTGCAGTTGTCCGAGCCTAGACACTAAACTCCTTTGTGAGGAGAAAAGTACCCTTCTCCTGCAGTTATGAGGCTATTTTGCCGTTTTCATTGAGAGAGAGTTGTTTCGAGCCCCTTGATCTTGGGTACCAACCCACTTCTCGGTTTCAAGTACAAGTACCCTTTTGGTGAAAGTAATTCGAGCATGATACTCAAACATTGGCTCGAGAAATTTTCTCCACCCGATCTTACCGTGAAAAAGCAGGACATCGTGAAAATATTGGTTGTTTGAAGTCAACCGAGTCAAGGCTATTGGTATCAATTATGTTTGCAGTGTGTTGTGCAAATCCAACTGAAAAATGACTCATCATCATAACTAAGGCCCTATCAACCTACACCTCAAGAATTGGTATGAACATACTTATTTGTATGAATTGATTCATTTACCTATAAGAAAATGATAAGAGTTTTTCATGTTGACTATCAACCATTAAAATTTGGAAAAGTTTTTTGTACGAGTTAAAGTGATGATAATTAGGCGTGCCTTAGGCCATTGTTTGTTGTTTGAGCAGATGCAAAGGTGTTGCTCCTTTGGGCTTAAAAGCTGTTCTTTAACTTCGGCTTTTGACTCCCACCTTTTCTACATTCTTTTTCAAATATTATATTATATGGCTCTTTTTTTTTTTTTGATGAAATATATTATATGGCTCTATATATTAGTAATTGATAAATTTGATACCATCTGGGAAAAGTGCAAACATCATCAATAAAATTGTAGGTCAAATTGATGGTCTTGAGCCTTTTGATCATTAAAGGAGTTAGACAAAGTGACCACCCTTGTTTCTCTTTCTTTACCCACCAAACCAAACATGCCTTCTACCACTTTAATAAAACAACTTTATTTCATTTCGGTTGCTTTAAATCACTTTCCTTCACTCCAACCTCCAAGGGTTAGTTTGATATTATTTTTCGAGACTACTAATGTAAAAAAAGTCTCGCTTCAAAACTTTCCATGGGAAAATAGAACTTTGTTTTGTAAAAGCATTATCAAAATATTGGTCTCAATTAATTAGTGCCGATGGTTGAAATTTGTTATTCTGGCATAAGTTAGCTAGAGGTTTTATTTTTCCTTTTTTTTTGTACATTACTGTGAGAAAGCAATCTCAAACTTTCTCTAAAACATTTGGTCATAAAATTAACAAAGCAAAAATGATGGACTCTTATCTTCTCCATTCAAACTTTGAAGGCGGAAATGGACATTTTGAAGATCATCTTACAATTCTTGATTTGAGTTTCTCATGATACTATTTATATGGGTATTTAATGACCGTCACCTTAAAACAACAAAAAAATTACCGTCACCATAAAAGTGAATTAGGATGAAAAGCAAAGAAGCATATCCGAATTAAGTGCGTATTGAATGAAGGTTCAGGAAATAAATTTTGAGACCAAAAATTTCTTGAAGATAGATGTCCTATCCCAATCCATTTTAGAGAGAAAATTTCCAAATAAATGTTTATTACAAAGGAAAACTATCATTATGTCTCATATTTTAGTCAGATGATACTTGACCTCTTAAACCGAGTGCCTAAACAACCCTTTCATATTCAATTTAAAGAACAGTTACGATACATATTAAATAAGCTCTCTTTATTTGAATTTTGAAGGAACAGAAGAAGTTACGGCCAACAAAACAAAGACTAAACTCTAAGGTGATCATGAGTACAAAAAACGTTGATATACAATCAGTCTTCAGCAAGAATCAACAAAGCAAGGCAAGAACAAGTTGAAATTTATGTGTTCTCAAAATTCAAAAGAAACTTTACCTTGCTACGCCACACATTTGCATTATTGTCATTGTCAAAACTTACAACTTTTCAACTAAACAAATAGAGAAAAGTGAAATTGAATGTAGCAATAATTCTGCTGAGTAGAACTATTTATTTTCCTTTGACTTTACACAACGCATATAAACAGGATCCTAAAAATCCCAAAGACTGCCCCACCACATTCAACTGCCATCATCCAACCATTCCAATTTTGGTTATTTGGTCAAATTAAAATTAAAACCATTAGTTAATAAAATTGAATAAATGGTTTTTTGACCCCTAGGTATAGCCAGCCAATTTACTATCTACTAGCTTGCGGTATCAACTTTACCAAATTGGACTTTGTTGTAAGGAGTTTGTTAGCTATTTGAGCTATCTTAATCAACTGCTAATTAAGGAAAGCGAGTAGCCCAAATAGGTAACAGAATGAAATTCTGCAGGGCCCAATTTGGTAACTTTGACGATAATTCGCTACATCACAGACCACAAAAAGCATTTCATCCCGTGTAATTTTGTCCAATATATAACGTAAGGATAAATGAGAATATATACTCACTAAATCAAAGGGAAGCCCACCAAAGAGTGCCCAGCCAAGTCCAATGCTAAAAAGATCCTACAGCAACACAAATAATTAGAATTATTTGGGCCTAGTATAATGAACCCACAACTGTTTCGTGGTTCATAGCATATCAGAACATGAGTTTTCAATAGGCCCATTTGAAAATATCATTGCAGTTTCCACAAAAGCAGTTTTTTTTTAAATACAAGAGCTGATTACTTACCTTCATATTACCACAGATAGTCTGCGCAAGGGCTGAATTGAGGGTGGTATTTAAGAATACAAAATAATTAATGCAGAAAGCCATGATACACGATAGAAGCATCACAACCTGCAATTGACCAATTCAGCATTTGAACCTTAGAATTTAAGGTATAATTGTAATAGTGACAAAAATGGACAATTGTCTAGTTTATGCGGTTTTCATATAATTGATGAGGGGCCAAATGCGAAATCCAAAGACTGATATTAGATATTAATTCCAAGAGACTCTAAATAAAATAGAGACACTAAGAACTGGTTTTCCTTCCGTTTGTGGTTTGAAGAGCAAGAATGGTACATTTGAAATAGTAAAATTAGCAAGAAAAATGTATAATGAGTTGGAAAAATGAAGCACCTGGAATCCAGGATTGGATAAATAGGGAAAATTCAAAGTAGCTTCAAGGTCTCCTCTGATTGATGTCCACACAAGCAAGATTGGTGCACATATAACTCCTACCAACATATTATTTGTTAGAGCAAGCTCATTTTATGATAAAAGTCGGACAGGTATAATTTTATGTTCATCTCACCGTTGCACCACATGAGGCCAAAGCTATTGAGACCCGTAGATTTACCTGAAATGTTGAAAACTGTTTAATTGGCAAAGAAAAAACGTAACAAACTTGACATACGAAGAAAAAAGTTAAAACTATACCAATTCTTGAAATGGAAGTGAGATAAACTGCAGTGCAGATGTTAGCGACAACAACAACAGCATAGCCATATGCTTCAAATGACAGGTCTCGAGCTCCAGCAATGAAAGCACCCAGTATAATTATCCCTACACTGATCAAGTCCTTGGTTTCACTAAACTATGGATGCCATATCATAACAATTAACTTCATGAATTCACTAAATTTAGTCAATTCCATAATCCTACAATAGAATATATTCAGATTAATATGTAATATAATACATTATAAAGGACATTTTATCGACAGAAAAATCTGTATATTTTCCTACGAGAAATCAACATTACTTCTTTCTCTCACTTGTATGCATATCGGCAAATAAAAGTATTCTACATAAAACAATCTGCTCAATTCACTAGCAAAATGGCAGGGTACTACGTAGGAACATCGAAGGTACCCTCATTGGCAAAAATATAGTCAAAGTGAATGAAAGTGACAACAAAAAAAAGTCACAAATATCCATTAGAACTTTGAGCAACCAATAAAATGCCTACTTACAAAGTTAATGTTAGTATTTTGATGTAGCTGGATCAACTGGTTGATCAATGCAACCGTAATAATTCAATGAACATGTCGAGCAAGTGTGGAGTGCTTACTTGTTCAAGTAATATTGGGGGTTTGGAGACAGAACCCCAAGCTGGGGTCGAGTTGGCAAATTAGCTTGAAAATGTTTTATATGATAAATATGTTTCTTTGGAAATCTCATCCGAAAATGAATATTGTACACAAAAAAACTTGTCTTTTGGATGTGCCCACAGACAAAACAACACGATTGTTGAAATTATTCGGCTTCAGATTTATCTGAGTGCATTTTTTCCCAACAATTAATGAGTTATTTTAAGCAGATGGGGAGTGCATACCTGCCAACAACAGGCATGGAATGTTTCTGTCCAGTCAAAAAGTACTCAACAGCCATTGTAAATGCAACAGTAGTCCTCCTAAGGGTGGTGTACATGGGAACATTTATGGCTCGTACAGATTCCATTGTAACCAGCTATATTCAATGAAAAATCAAATAGAGTGATAACTAGAACAATATTTCAAAATAATGCAGAAAGACAGAAAATAACGCAGTACAATCAAATTACAAACCATGTAAAGCAAGTAGGATGCTGCAAGTGGAAGGGTACGAAATAATGTCTTCATAGGTACCAGACTTCTTGGCTTATCAGTCATTTTACTTGATTCATCACTTGTAAAAGATATTATCTTCCAATATTTCATTGCATAGAGCAATACACATGAACAAATTGTCTGCAATGAAACAAAGATTTTGAACATAAAGGGGCCCTATTAACTTGAATAACAATCATCAGAAATAGTCAAGCAAAAATGGGCTACCTGAAGCAGAGTTATAACATTTGCATGCGGGAAATTGTAAGAAGAAAGTGCTGCTTTGTTGAACATTAGCAAGAGAACTAAAGAAAGGACATAGCGTGATCAGACTAATCGAAAAGGACAAACAAAGAATAAATCCTAGTTTAGTGGTATTGCTGTCGTAGATAAAGCATAAAAAATTGGAGATAAGAATATCTTAATCAATATGTAGGAAGAAGTTATCTCATGTCACATAAATAGCACTGTACAAATGCAATATCTGAAAACAAAGTTTGTCTCCTCTCGTTCCATCAAAAAGCTTGTTATGCACCATTTTCTAGTGTCCCATGATGGAATCAATAATACATGAAATATTCCTATCTCTCAGGCCCACCACATTATTCATGAACTTTTTCTAGGCCAATAATATATGTGCAAACTCAAACAGAAACCACATTTCCACTTCCAAATTACAAAAGAAACCGAAATAGTGACAAAGACAAAGGAACATAATTCTAAACTTTTAGGAAATAGAACATTGAGAAATCATCAATTGAAAAACAAGTAAACAGTATTATCTATATATTACGAGAAAGAACATCAACTGTTTTATATTACAAGAAAATACATAAATTTTGCAAATTATTAGCTGAGCTTCAATGGATGAGAAGACGTTTTGGTTAGAAAGAGTTGTAGATGAAAAAATTACCAAAGCTGAGCTTCAAATTCAATGATCTATATAAAAACTAGTTTCCCCGAAACAAAATGATTAGAGATTAGTTTCTAAAGCATCACAATCAACAGAACAAACAAGAAAATTTGTTCGAATCTCCTTCCCATCCTACTTTTGTATTTAAATAGATCTTTCAAATACTATCATTTCAAACAAAACCAGAAAGCAAAATCGACGAAAACAAGCCCCTCAAAAGCATCCAAACAGCACCTGAGCAGTGAAAACAAGCGAAAAAACACGAAAACCGAAAACAAATCAAAATCGGAAATAACAAGAGAGCAATTACCGGCGCTGGCCATATAAGAAATGGCGGCAAAAGCTCCTCTGCCGGTGATGACAGAGTTACGACGCGACTTCACGGAGGAAGAGGTGAGGGGCGATACGGCGTCGTCTTTGTCAGAGTCCATAGCTGACGAAGAAAGAGAGAACTGTGAGAGAGCGCAGAGCAGAGACAGTGTGTAGTGTTGTGTTGGAGGGGGAAATGGAGAGGGAAGAAAGGGAGTATTTGAGTGAGGTGGACACGTGTCAAAGCGTGAGAATTGGACCCACCTAAGGAATTTAGATTAATTTCCTTTTTAACGGCAGATTAATATTTTCTTAATATGGAAGGGGATGTTAGGTGGATTGAATCCAAATATGACCAAGATTCTTTCCCTATTAACTAGTATCAACACTATAATAATCAACATATATGTATAACCGACTTTATTACAACAATATTATGAATTAATTTTTCTTCTTTTTTCTTATGGAAATCAATTTATTACGTATTTTTGTTGATTAAGAATTTTTTTTTCAACTAATTTTAAATTAGATAATTACTTTTTGATGAAAATTTAGTCCGTTCCATTCCATCACCACACATCAAGATTACTACGAAAAAGAATTAGCTGGCAAACTTCAAAAGAAAAAAGACAATACATATCATAATTAATAAACCTCTTAGAATTTGCTAAAAATAGTCTAATATCCCTTTGAGTTTTGAAAAATCGTCTCAACTCCCTTAACTTGAAAAAATATATCAATTTGTTTTTTTTAACTAAAAAAAAGCACTATTTTGCTTCTTATATGACAAGTATCAACTTTTGGTTAGCTTGATTTTTTCAAATCTCTCTAATCAGGATTTGATACGTGACACTTAAAAGGTAAACAAGTGCATTTTTCTTAGTTGAAGGAGGGGGAAATGATACATTTTTTGCAAGTCCATAGGGGTCGAGAGGACTTTCTCAAAGTTCAGAGAGCAGTAGGAAGTTTGTGCCAAATCTAGAAAGCTAATGATGTATTTTGCCAAAAAAAAAACATAAGGTTTAATGAATCAAATAACATGTCTACTTTATTCATACAACATGTTTTGTAAGCAAAAACTATGTTAGAGTTTATGTGGATAATGTAAGTAATCACGACTTTACGTAGTTTCACATTATTTTTGAAATTGTCTTGTCCGTTTATAAAGACAAAGTCGAATGCTCTTGTGTTGTTCTCGACCAAATGGAAGAAAAGGATGTCATTGCCTCGTTACACATTGCAGAAAGCAGACAAAAACATTGAAGTTGACATTTAAGCAAAAACTAAGGAATGTTTCCCATTCTAACTCACACCACCAAGCATAACATTCTCATATTTCCAATGGTGCATTAGTTGGCAATAGATTTGTATACTGCAACAAACTTAGGGTGCAAGGACTATGCCTTTGGTGCTTGAGGGATGGTTGAGTCGGACTTCATTTCAACTTTGCCGACTGATTCTCTTCAGCAAAATGCTTCTTTAGATGTCAAAGACTCCATTGTCACCCTCAGTGAATATGTTGACGGTTTCAACACCACTCTTACAAAAATACATTTTTGCAATTCAAAAGGGAGAGGAGGCAAAAGCAATAAAGAATGCACAAAGGAAAATGAGGATCTCTTAACAAAATTAGTAGAGGAAGAGCTAAAGCTCAAGTAAAAGTAATTAGTAGAAGTAGTCTACATACCATTTTAGGAACTAAATAGGAACTTTGTAAACACGGTCCACCCAAATCGATGAGGAATTTATACCATGTCCAGTGCCGGTATAAGGAGCTGAAAAAGGCATGGTAAAAAACATTGATTGTGCCTCTAAAATCCTTAAATCCAAAAATCCCCGAACAGCTACCCGGACTTCTCCCGAAAAATTAAAAAAAAGTCAACCCTTATAAACTAGTTGCCCGACTATTTTACTCTTGCCACGTGTCATTCTGCTTCTAGAATTCTAGTAATTGGGAAAAAAATGAGAGACTATTTTGCACCTAACCCCATTTGCCTATAGGCCCTTAGGAAAATTTAGCAGGCCGGCCGTTTTTCATGTAAAATAATTAACCGACTATTTTGAACGGGCAAAAAATGCCCATAAGTAGCCACCATTTCAACACATAATCAATTACAACATCAAAAACATAATCAATCACAACAACATAATTAATCACAATATTAACAACACAATCAACCACAACAACTTCAAACACCAATCCAACACACTTCTCTCAAGAAATTCCATTTTAAACGCTTTTGAAACCATTCCCTAGCCTTTTCCGAAGGCATTCCAGCCTAAGGTTTCCCCAAAGATTAGCTTTTAAAGTTTCCCAAAGATCCTAGTTTTGGGTATCGGACAACTTCTTATTCCCAAGCCCTAACATATTAGGCAATTCATATAAAGTCCTCTTGGATCTCTACCAAAATCCCTACAAAATTCTCTTTTGTACCCTCTTAATACCATTTCTAAAACCATTATATGACCTAGTTATAGTCATGGTCTTTCCCTAATATTTTATCCTGAAACTCTACTGAAATAAACATAACCATCAAGGTGTGTTTACAAGCCAAAATGTAACATTCTCTCGAAGGATCGAGGAAATGTCACACAATAGTCAATTTATTTTCTATATAAACTCTCCACTTTTACTAGAATCAATTTACTAATTCTTACACATTTATCTCATCTTTATGCATAACACACCTCCACAGTTATTTTCTCATAATACTTCAAATTTCACAATAAACAATATTTCTCTCCATTAACATTTCAATAGAATAATTCTAAACATTTTCCATAATATACAAACTACACTCTCATAAACTATTTTACATGTCATCGACCATTGTCTATAAACCACAAGTACATAATATTAAAATCCACCTCAATAGCTCTTCTTCCTTGTCGAACTTTTCCACTTTGGTCCTGATATCTACCGAGCTCCAAAACCTATGCGTAGACAAAAACTACACGCTAAGCAAAAAAATATTGCCTAGTGGTGTACTAAGGTTGCTTCAAATTTTTAGATTACATACTTAATTTCTTCCTTTGATACACCAAGTTTATAATTATTCTTTCATAAAAATTATCAAAGTTCATAAATTTTTAAAACAAACTTAACATAACCAAAATTTTAATATTGCCCATAGTTTACCAAGTAGCACACAAGACTAGATACGGGGACGACACACAGCCTAGAGCCGAAGCTCCCAATAAGAATTCACATATGTCACATATCAGAGTTTCACATAATCGACACATAGCTTGGCATATAGCCCAAAATCAATAATCGCATATCACATATTTCATATCACATATTCACCTGAAACATATAGCCTCAGTTGGTTGTACAGTACTGTACCCTTTTTACTGGCGCCAATTTACCCAAACCCATTTCTATCCTCAGTTGAAAACCTGAAGAACCACTGAATTTTTTCCCAAGCTGAAAGTCTTGCAAAATCAAAGCTCAAACCAAAAAAATCGAAGAAGCACTCATTTTGAAATTAGCTTACAAAAAAACTGTTAGATTAAATATTTGTAAACATTTTATTGTAAAAGTTCATAAGATCCAATCAGTGGGTTAGAGTTTAGATTATAGAGAAGGGTACTCTGTAATTGGGAAAACTCTGTAAGAACTCCACCGACAAGGAGCTACTGGTGGATTAAAGCTCAAAGAGAGTATCTGGGGACTATATGTAGGCACATGTTGCTGAACAAGGATAAATCGTTGAGTGAAGTTCTTAAACTCATAAACTTCTTATTTTATGACGTGCATCACTACTATCTATCATTTGCATAACCCACTCAGCACATATGATAGTCTGCTGACTGACTCACTGTCAACTCAACAAGATCTAATCAGTGAAACCCTGTTTCACTAACCTCATTTGAAAAATTTTAAGGGATAACTTCAAAAACACCCCTTGAGGTTTCACGTTTTTTCGAAAACACCATTGAGGTTTAAAACACATCAAACACACCGCCGATGTTTTGCACCGTTATCAAAATAAGGATTGTCCATCCAATAGCTGTTAAGTGATGACGTGGTTCAGGGGTATTTTTGTCAAAACTTACTTTTTTAAACCATTTCATAAAAAAAAACCCATTAACCCTACCCATTTTCAACAAAGCCTAACCCAACAACCCATTTACCCAAAATCCATTTGAAACCCTAACCTGATTCCCTTAACACCGGCGCCAGCAACGTCGCCGGAAAATCGCGATTCCAGCCCCGACACCAAAAATTCCGGTGAAATCGCCGAATCACCCGCCACCGCCGGTAACTTTGCTTTTTCGGCCAAATCCATGCCCCTTCTCTCTTTTCCGGCCAAATCCGTGCCCCTTCGCTTTCCCCCTTCTCTCTTTTCCGGCCAAATCTTGGCGAAACCGACAGTAACTTCGCTTTTCCGGCCAAATCCATGCCAAACCCACTGCTTCCGGTGTAATTTTCCTGCATAACTTCGAATCTCGCCGAATCTCGTCTTAAACTCAGATTTGAAAACAAACAGCCGCCGATTTTACTCCTT
Source organism: Euphorbia celastroides (assembly GCA_948291685.1). Taxonomy (NCBI): domain Eukaryota; kingdom Viridiplantae; phylum Streptophyta; class Magnoliopsida; order Malpighiales; family Euphorbiaceae; genus Euphorbia; species Euphorbia celastroides. The sequence continues at coordinate 5,946 of CAOJBJ013662567.1, read as the reverse complement.
CGTCGGAAACCGCTGCCGGATTCGAAGCCTCTCCTCTATCTTTTCGCATTTTCTCATCTCAAATCAGGCGCTCTTTAATCAGTCGGCGATGGGAAACAAAATGACTTCCGGGGCGATGAGATTTCCGGAGAGAGAGAGAGAAATCGGGGCTGGGTGTTTTCCCGTCACCGTTTCAACCTGTCCCCGGCGAGATCTGCACGAAATCAGTGCTGGAAGTCGACGAGAAACCGATCTGCGCGAAATCAACGACCAAGAAACGAGATCCCGTCGGTTTCGCCAGGTTTGGCCAGAAAAGCGATTTTCCGGTGACTGTTCCGATGCCAGCGTCGGTAGGGTTTCAGTTGAGTAAATGGGTTAGGTTTGTTGGGTAATTGGGTTAGAATAGTGGGTAATTGAGTTTTTAGGTTAAAAATTGAATTGAACAATTTTTCCCCTGTACCACGTCATCACTTAACAGTTACTGGATGGACAATCCTTATTTTGATAATTGTGCAAAACATTGGGGTGTGTTTGATGAGTTTTAAACCTCAAAAGTGTTTTCGAAAAAACGTGAAACCTCAAGAAATGTTTTTGAAATTATCCCAAATTTTAAATAATATAAACTGTGCAAACATTAGTCAAAAGTCAAAACAATATTCACCCCCTCCATCTGTCTAACTAAACTAAGCCTAAAAGGGACCAACAAAGATCTCTCAATATATTGATGTCGTAAAACCCAATTTTGAAGAAAATCAAATAGAAGAAAATCAATTTTAATATTAGAGAAGCATTATGGTTTGTTAATTCACCTATTGATGACAAAAAGGTGGTTTTGCTAGATTCTGGAAGCAAGAGGACCCGATTCGCTGGCGAGATGATATGAGCCGATTGAAATCGGTGGTGGCTTCGTCTCACAGCACGAGTTGCTGGTCAAATTCAGCGCATTTTCACAACTGAATCATCTATACAAGGATAAAAGCAAAATTAATGAACTCATTCAACTTAATCATTGCCAACTAATTCAAAACCCTAGTCGAATTTCATAAAATAGACCATGCCTTTTCATAAACCCAGCTCAAGAAATATAAAGAACCCACTCCTTCCATTTGGCGTTTCAGAGGCGGAAATTCGTTATCAACAATTGAGCAACAAATGGTAATAAGGGTCTGCAATTCTCACACCTATTTTCATTTTTTTCTAAAAATAAAATGAGCATTAAAAGTTTAATTTTCAATTTTAACGAACAGCACACTCTCTTGACTTTTCAATGTATGCCATATCATGTGTCATGTCATCGAGAGCTGGTTAGTAGCTCCATTTTTACCAACATTACGTGGTTATTTGCAACTTGTGTAATTTCAAAAGAGTATACGACGTATTGAGCCGACTTTGTAAGTGTCCATATAGGTTTGGCCTAAAGAAAATAATTGTGTGGAAGTAATGAGAGAGTAGAAGGTCCCCTACCCTAGAAAGCTATAATGGGCTATAAATGGTCATTTAGTTTGAATGCATTGACAAGTAATGAAGATAAATTAGGACCATTACCACGTGGTCGGCATTCCATTCCATGCATGAAGTTGAAATTTGAATTTAATGGTTTTGTTATTTGTCCCCTAATGAAAATTATCAAACAAACTATTTGGAATATCCAACAACATGATCTACTTTGGTCCAATTAGGATTGGGTTTTGTTTTTCCTTTTATTTTAGTTTTTGCTTTCAAAATAATTATGACCCAAATCCCAATCGCTCGTTTGGGGCTTGTCACTACGTCTAACAATCGACAAGTTTCTAAGAGAACACTTATTGAATATAAATGCATCCATAAGATTCAACCAAGAGTACACTTATGTCACTTGATTTTTAGGTGTTATTTGCTTTTAGATATAAGACTTCGCATAGTATATAGTATTTTTTTATCAATAGGATCTTAGTTGAATTAATTAGTGCACCTTTTAATATGAAAGTGGGAGGTCATGGAATCGAAACTCAGCCTCTTCAAGGATTAATTAAATTATTAAAAAAAGTATATAGTATTTTTAATATAATTTCAAGAAAATAGTGAACCTTACAGTAGGAAATCTTACAGGTGGATCTTGGTATGAAAAGAAGGAAAAGATGTTTATAAAGTTCCAAGTTATAGCAAAATTTGGCTAAATTATAAGAGCCAAGTCAAAAGAATCCTAGAGCAATCTCGCAACCATGAATTTTCTCTACATTACAAGCTGAAGGTTTTGTTGGAAAAATCACGATCGCAACATCTCTCCGGATCACGACACGCTAAGAAATCAACCGGGTTGACTTTTTTTAAGGCCTTTGACTTTCCTTGAGAGTGCTTTTACAAAAAGAAAAATTGAAGAGTATTTTTTATAGAAATTCGAAATGATTCCGAGATGTTTTTGAAAGAAAAAAAGCTAAAATACTCAAGTGTTCGTTGAAGTGTGGATAGCAGGAAAAAGGGGAAGAAGTGGCAATGGCAGCCGGTCCAAAGTAGTAGGTTGCCGGGTCGGGTCAATCGCTAGAAGTTGGCGTGTACCAACTCTATCATGTCCACTATTTATGGCTATCAACCTTGTTTCATAAATAATGCACCAAATCTTATTTAGATTCAATATTAGAAACGGTGGACCGCACAACAATAACTACTTTTTTTTAATTTAATAAAATCCAAACAACTCACATTGGGAGCCACACATGTGTGTGTTTAGTTTAGATATTCGTCTTTCAATTAAATTTTAATATTGTTTGTTTCGTGAACTGGGAAAGACATCATGGGGACATTTTGTAGTTTAGATTACATGGTTTGGGATTATATGAACAAAGTTTAATTATACTATACATTTTATTAATTACAAATGGACAAAACAACATATCATTTGTGTGGCCGCTTTTAGAACAATTAATTATTGTAGTTGAAGTGGACTTCATGTAGTTCTTGGTCTGTTATTTTATTTATATCTTGCTATTTGCCGCTACACTCGTATCATCCATTATATATTCTAGTATATATGTGCGATCATCAAATATTTCTGTTGAATTTTTTATGAAGATAATTGTAATACATGCATGAATCTTTAGTGCCTGCACGAAGCATGAAGACTAAATGAATATGTACATGCTTTCCACACAAATAAAATTGATCAAATGATGGGGTTGTGCACTCTAATCAGGCCCGGTCCTAGTACTTATAGGCCCTAGGCAAATTAAGGTGAAAAATAATAAAGTGGGCCCTCAAATTAGAAAGCAATTAAAAAAAAAATTTAATTTTGTTATAGTTGGGAATTGAACTCTTAACCTTTGGTTTCTTTAAAAAATACTTTATCAACTCATCCAAACTATACTCATGCTTATATTTATGTTTCTTAAATAAATAACTAAAACATTATAAGGAAAAAACGTTTTTGGACCCCTCCCGACTATGGGCCCTAGGCGGTCGCACCTCCTGCACAACCCTATGGGCCGGCCCTGACTCTAATCTTTCCAAAAGAGAACGAACCTTGGCAGGAAAGAGTGGCTATAAGCCAAAACTACGTCAAAAGATTTAGCCGTACAACTAATGTAGCTTTTCCAACACTTAAGTTAGCGATGAAATTGAGAGAAAGGGCAAGAGGAAAGTAAAAGAGAATAGGTAGATTTTGCTAATGATAGTGATCCCTTTTATACAGGGAGTTAATATCTCCTATATATGATAGAGTTTGACAAAAAAAAGAGACATGGTTTATAAAAATGAAAGAGAACATACGTGCGTATAGGGAAAACAAAAAAGAGATAAGAAAAAAGAAGAAGTTGTATAGCAATGACAGTGACACTTAAGCTCACTGTTGTTTTGTGTTCCCTCTCCTCTCCTCTCCTCTCCTTTTATATAATACCCATTCTTCATTACAGCTTACCCACAGATTTCAACTCTTTCTCTTCAATCAACCCTTTCTATTTTTGGCTATGGACCTCCATTTGGGTCTCTCTCTTTCTACCCCTTCTCATTACTACTCTTTTCATGATAACATGGATTACACTTATTCATGTCCTCCGAATGATCAAATCAGCCAATTACAATGTCTACCAAACGATGAACAACAAGATGAATCCAATGATCCTCAACGCTCTTCCTCCTTTTCTGTTAACCAGTAATCACTCTCTTCATTTTTCAGTTTGTCTTTCTTTTTCTATGGCTTGTTAAAACACGCCCCTTTTTCAACAAGTTTTGTTGCCTTAATTTCTTCGTGAGGCAATATTTTTTCTTTTGTTTTAGGATGGAGGAAGAGGATGACGATGGAATAGTTGGGTGGCCGCCAATTAAATTTAGGCGGCGGAGGACGGCGAGACAAAATCCAACGGTGGAGAACGGCTGTAGAGATTGTAAGGAAAGATTATCTAAGTCAAAGTATGTGAAGGTCAAAATGGAGGGAGTGGCAATTGCAAGGAAAATTAATGTAACCACCCTTAATTCTTTTCAAGAGCTTCTACAAATCTTGATTACCATGTTTGGCATCTGTAAGTCTACTTATTATTTGTTTTTTGAGTGATTATAACTGGATTTGATTTTGCTGATTAATTGTGAAAAATTGTTGGACAGTCGAAAACTCTGGGAGTTATAAATTGATATATCAAGACAGAGAGGGAGACTGGCTGATTGCAGAGAATGTATCTTGGAGGTAATTTTTTTCTTTACTAATTCAAAAATTTAGTTAGGCAAAATGAACTAAAGGTGCATAAATTACAAGCCACATATATTTTTATACGTTTGTACTTTCTTTCATGCTTAGACAGCGTATTTTCCTTTTTGTATTTTGTTTATCTCCGCAACTTAGAAAAAATTGCATCAAACTACTTCAAAAAAAACATCAGGTGTTTGCCTCTAATTGCTACTCAAAGGACAAATTTGCAGGAACCAAATTTCGATATTCGATCGTCTGTATAACCAGAAACGAAATGAAGTTTAAGAGGGCACAAGAAATAATTTTCCCAAATTTTACTGTGCATAATACCAACAGTATTGGCTTGGCTTATAAAGACCCAACAAACATTTGAAAAGACTTGCTACCTGTTTAATGATAATGTGTTTTGATTTGATTATGAAATTGAATGTGTTTGGTTTTGCAGGATTTTTATGGAGTCAGTTCAACGGCTGAAATTGATTAGGAAAGGCAGTTGTTCGATTAATACCACACCATAAAATGTCACGATGTAACACAAGATCTTATGCCCCTTTATTGTTTCATCTTAATACTTCTCACACAAAAGGTTATCATTTTGAATTTTAAGTTAGCATATGTAATTAATCATTAGTGTTTCGTACAAAATGAATAAATTGGTTTAACAGTTATTAGTAATAAATCGCAGTACTAATTTTAGTGTTGAGCCAACACATCAAATTACTATTTTGTCTCGTTGTTTATATGCTACTCTTCTTGATTTTTATTGTTGTTTTCATAGGACGGAATTGATTCTTTTAAATGACTAATTTTGTCCTTTTTTTAACTAAAAATACTTATAGGTAAGTGGAAAACAAAAACATACCTACTAAATTGATACCCTTTACAAATTTTAGTAATGGAACGTTCATTAACTTATCATTGAAATCAGCTCTCATGAAGAGAACTCAAAAATAAGGATGCCTGAAAATATTAGAAACGTTGGAAACTATTTGTGCTTTCCAACTCTTAATAGAGAAATAGTAAGATTGATACAGCTATAGATAAAGTCGTTTGAATCAAGAACAATTCTAAATAAATACATATTTTTGTTGCTTCCAGATCTTTTTGTCCTCATCGAAAAAATTTATCCATAAATATATTCTCTGAAGAACACGAACCATTGTAGAAAAAAAGTTACAACCTTGCAGCAGAAATTTAAGTACAAATTGAAATGAACAATTGTTAGTGTGCATTTTATGCACTATTTTATACCTTATCTTATGCTTGTTTTTATGCTTTTTGTTAAGAATTTAGTTAAGTTGTAGCTATATTCT
>CAOJBJ013661905.1:0-14513 GCA_948291685.1 Euphorbia celastroides | reverse complement strand
AAAACACACTTAATAAAACAAACACATTAAATATAATAACTTATTCTCTGTTTTGACTTCTAGAACACTCTAGCCTTTCCCGGCAACGACGTCAAAAACTTGTTTGCCACTTTTCCACTGAGTAATATAATGAGTTCTACTTTTGAACATTTGTTGTCAATACTAATTACCAAATAGAAAAATGATGATAACCACAAGTATACGGTTGTGATGTAGTTTTAAAAGATATTAAACCCACAGGGAAGGAACCTGGGTACTAAAAATCAATTCAAGAGAAGGGTATAAATAAAACAAAATAAAGGATAAAAGGTTTTGAGTTGAGGATTATGAAAAACAATGGTATATATGTAAATGAATGAAACATAGACCATGTAGAGATCTAATCATGCAAATGACCAAGAATAGTTCTTGCACTTCATATCTTCAACAAATTTTGTTCTAGACTTCCTAATATTCAATGAATTACCGTTAAATCCACATTAGATAACTTTTCTAATCCTAGTGTATGCATGTGTACAGTCGAACACGAAAACCCAAATTTAAATCCAGATGTCCATTTAATCACCATTAATCTTCAAATAGACTAACCATCTCACATGCAGACTTAATTATCATGCTTAAAACCATCATGCAGAAAGCACATTATAATATATAGACATATTATAACCTTCGTGAAAGTCTAGTATATGCAAAAAAAATAAAGTTATGAAAGGTATATCAAACGAGTTAAAAGGGAGATCAAACTTTTTCGTTTTCAGTTGGGGGTTGTATGTGCCAATCCAAAGGGATTTGTCAATTCCTGGCCAAGTCCTGCGTTTGTAGTCCGGTCTCGATTCTAAGAAGTTGTTTTTGCTTGTATTTCCTTGCAAAATTTAAATAAAAGAAAGTTCAAGAACAAAGACATCTTATTGATTTGTAACGTTGCAAATACACTCATACAATAAACACCCAAATTTATAGAGAAATGAAAGTGATTGAAGAAACAATTTCGAATCACTCACATAACTTTCTCTAACACTAGAAAAATCTATGAATTCTCTCACATAACATAATCACTCATTCTCTTATACATTTACACATGTTTTTCCATATGTATGGGTGTCTAAACACCCCCTCTACCATGTTCTAAATGCTACCTAAACACTCCTTATATAGAAAATGAAAGGTTGTGTCCATTGGTGAAGAGGCATGACTTCTCCAAGAAGTCATTTGGTGAAGAGGTATGACTTCTCCAAGAAGTTGTGACTCCTAGAATGTGATTTGATGATTTAAAAGATGTTTATCCATGTGCTCCTTGACTCCATAAGACATCTCTTTAAATGGCGGTTGATGGAAGTTCAGGCGGTTACCGAATTTGCAACCGGGCGAACTTGTTGAAGAAGTTGTCTGATTTTCGCGCAGGTCGTGATCGTGAGATTTTGTTGCGATCGTGAATTAATTTTGAATTCTCCACCAACTTAAAATGATGACAAGTCGTGATCGTGACTAATTGTCGTGATTGTGAAATCTGATTTCTTCAAGAAAATTCCTTGATAACTTCCCAAAAATACATCAAATTTTGCCAACTTCGATTCTAACCCATTTCTTCATAATTTTGATCTTTATATCTTTTTCACTCCAAATCCATAGAATTCCACTTTTGTATATTTCATACCTAAGATTCACCGAAAATCTGCACTTGCATCAAAAACAAGCACATACCCCGTGAAATCCAATAAAAGAGATACAAAATAACATGAATTCTAAGCATATTTTTTACTAAAACGTCATGTAAATTAATAAGTGTATTTATACACTTAGTAATAGATGTACCACTTAACCAAAGGTTAATTGTATGAATTATTATATAAAAAATGAAATAAAGTACATTATGGATAAACATCTTTTTAAGTAAATGATTGTAAATTAAACCAAATAAAGATGATCAACTCGAAAAGGTGTCATATGTAGCCATACCCATGTTACTTCATCGAGATGAATAGCTTTTGCAAGATTATGAGCTACTACATTCAGGGCTGGTTATTAAGATGTGTAAGTGGTGTGACAGCACTGGCCCCCCGATATTAAAGGGCCCCAGATTGTTGTTAATGTCGGTATATATAAACCTTTGTTGAGTATGAAAATACGTTGCTTGGGTACAGTTGCGATAGAGGGAAGTTAGTCTGTGTGTCCGCGTGCGTGCAAGAAACGAAGGTTCGAATCCTTCCTACTGAAATTTAATTTTTTTACCTTAAATCACATGCTTCCTTATCTTTTTTGTTTTTCACGTTTTAAACCATGGTCATTTATAATTATCCACTTAATATTTCTTGTTTTTCAACGATGATAATTGTATTATTTTTTTTAATTTAAGACATTAAATTAATTTTTTAATTAATTGTTAAAATAATTTAAGATGAACTTTTCTATCGAAATACACATTCAATTTAATGTTAACTAAACTTGTATAAGATAAACTAATTCACTATACTATTCTCTCCATGGAAAACAAATTTTAAATTAAATCTTATTCTCACTTTTTAGTCTCGATATTTTTTTTTTCAAAAAAGTATCGGAACCTTGACATGTCACTTAGTAATGCAAATATTTAGAGGTCCAATAGAATATTTAGATTATTGATAAAATATTTCTATAATCTATTACTATTTTATCAATAATCACTATAATTAGCAATTTATATTAATGATGATATTTGAACAAAATTCGCTTCATACATTAATGCAGTAGATTTTTTTTAATTTCAATAAAAACATTACTTTAACTTATTGGAGCCTATCATGTAAGTTTCGCACAAGACCTCCTAATTTTATGAGACGGCCCTGACTACATTTCTCTAGAAAAGAAACTAAAGATAACATTGTTAAACGGTTGGATTACACAATCAAAAACAGTTAAAGCAAAAGAAGATAAACCTATTTCATATTAAAAAAATAATTGTTTAATTCATGCTAACGATAAACTTAAGAAACGAATGATAATTGCTTGAAATGCTAATTCAACTTGTCCTCCAACTCAACTCTCACTTTATTTTACCACTACTTGGTCTTTTCTTACGTGATTCGTGAAAAAAAAATATAGAGAAAGATTAACTCCATCGATTAATAAATTTACAAGTTTGCTCAGCACTCCATCAATGAATTATTTTTCAACTAACAATGAATGAGTACACTTACAGAGAAAGAAAATAGATGCCATACCCATCCTCACATTCTCTTAAACCAAGCATATGTTAATTAATTCATACAAAATAATTTAGTTATGTCGGTGTAGATAAAGTAATATATTAATTCAGAGACAGAAAACGATAAATAGGAGAGCTCATGACCATACCTTAGAATGTGGAAGTGGAACTAAGACAAGGCATTCATTTAATAGAGCAAAGGGTACAATGTCCTTCTAATTAGGGCAATTGTCTCGTGCCTTTGTTTTAAAGCATGTGGCTTGCACATGCCTTTGTTTTGAAGCATGTGGCTTGCACATGTCTTTTTCTCTTTCTTGTTGGGGGCAAGGGCAACTTTCATACATCAACTCTTTTTCATCTTATTTTTTTTTATTGATTCTACATTTATTGAGTATACCACAATTTATTATGTTAATCATTCAATTTTTCTTGTAACAAATGTTATCTACTTTATTAGTTAAGAATATGTTTTTCCTATTTTATATTATTTTCTGTCCTTACATGACGAAGCAACTATTCTGTTGAAATAGATAAGATCACAATAATTTTTAAACTCAATTGACCATATAAATTCAAATACATGTTTATTCCATATTTTCTTAATTTATCTGTTGACCATCTTGGACATCTATCTCATAAACCCGTTAATTATTTAAAATCCCCAAATGAAATGCTAACCGAAACTCAAACGATTCAATTTATTTAATTCATTTTAGTTATATTAGAGTAGTGCATGTGCAATGCACAAATATGTCATTTATAATCTTATTAAATTAAAAAAAAATTAAGAGATCACTTAGTTGATATATTTACTTAATTAAATAATTATGGACTTAAATTTTCTTAATTATAACAATAGAAACATTAGGGACTCCGCCCCGAAATTTTCACCCTCTCTTTTCTTTTTTCTGTCGTAGAAACACATCGTTCCTCCGGTAGTTTTTCAAAAAAAAAATTCTTAATTATAACAATAGATATATTTTATTGTTCGTATAATAAGGTCTTTTAAAATGTATGAAGGTAATATAGTTTTTCGACATTGCACTGCTTTTAGGTAAGTGTGAGGTGACTAATGTTTAAGATGTATCTAAACTATAGATCAATCACGTCCTTTATTGTTATAAATGTTTTAAACTCAATAACAATAATTCTTTAAGATGAATATCTCAAAACTATCCACTAAATGGGAGAAAAACTATTTTAGAATTCAAACAATTTTTTAAATATGATTATAATTAACAAAAATTAATAAAATTAAAAACAACAAACTAAATTTTAAAAAATAGATTTGGAAAATATATTAGTTTCATCGACTTGACTCAAAAGATTGTATGCTTAAAAAGGTTTTTTGAAAGGTATAAGAATAAAATGGTCTTGTAAAATTGAATTGTTTTAAAATATATGGAATAAAGGTTAACATTTTTGTGTTCCAATGAAGTTCCTCATATGCTGCTAATGAAGTTTCTCATACGGTACACTTTAAGTTTTTAAAAAATTATAAACAAATTTAGAAATATTATTTTTTCGCGCTTGAATGCAATCTCCATGTTGCAATATCACAAAACATCTAAGAGATTAAATTATGTGATTTTATTAAACATTTTGTGCGATAAATTTTTTAATTCTCGATATCAAATAATTTTTTGAACATAAATATCTCTTATTCTTCATAAAAAAAATAAATCACTTCAAATTTAATACAAAAATTAAATTTTAAAAGCAAGAGTTTGAAGATATAATAGTTTATAAAGAGTCATTCCATCAATACCGTTGTCTTATAGGTAAAAAGGTTTTTTAAAAGGTATAACATAAAAAAGTATTCTAGAATTTGATTGCTTTTATTTTTGTTTAATTGACTTGAAAAAAATATCGTAAATATAATGGATCAAAAAATGAAAATTAGTCTAAAATATTTCACAATAAAAAAATAAAAAAATGAATATTAGAATATTGATAAAATTGATCGTCGATTCCAATTCATTGCTTAGTGGAGCTGTCAATTTATTAAATTTTCATAATTTTGAACTTTTCAAACACTACTTTCAACCAAAAATATTTGTTTGACATTGTTATGAGAGTTGTTGTCCCTAAAAGTTGGTATCACAAACTTTTCATATTATATCATTTATTTTTATTTTGATAGTACATTCTGATCCTTTATATCAAAAAAGTTGAGAACTGTCAAAACAACTTTTTCAAAACCATAATCTGCTGTGTTTAGGAAAAGATTTAAAATGGAGCTTTCAAGGGAAGCAGTTTTGGAAAGCAACCGCAAATAGGCTCTAAGTAGGGTAAAGTACAAAAATATGTCATGTTTTTTTACTCATTTTTAAAATAGGATCTATGCTTTTTTTCGTTAAAAAAGAGCTTGTGGTTCACACGGTTAATAAAACGAGGACTTCCGTCAATTTGCCGTTAAAATTGATGACATGGCAGGGGTATTTTTCAAAAAGCAAATTTTTTTTTACCTAATTACCTATTACCCCTAATCGTTTGTCCAATTATCCATCTAAAAGCTAACCCTTATACTAAACCAAAAATCCATCCCCAACTGCTCCGTTGCCGGCATCCCTCCACCACCACCCTCTCCGTCGTCACCCCTCTCTCTCCTCTCCTCTCTCTCTTTCTCGTCACCGGCGATCTGTTTCCTCTCTCTCTCTCTCTCTCTCTCTCTCTCTCTCTTTTCCCATAATCAGCGATCTCTTTCCTCCTCTCTCTCTCTCTTTCCTATCACCGACAATCACTTTCTTCTCCTCTCTCTCTCTCATCACCGACCCTCTCTCTTCTCTCCTCTCTCTCTTTTTCTCGTCGCTGACTAGATCTACCCTCTCCTCTCTCTATTTTCCTGTCGCCAACCAGATCTCTCCTCTCTCTCTCTTTCTCATTCCTACCGCCGGCCAGATCTCTCTCCTCTCTCTCTCTCTCTCTCTCTTTCCCGTCACCGGCCAGATCTCTCCTCTCCTCTCTCTCTCTCTCTCTCTCTCTCTCTCTCTCTTTCCCATCGCTGGAGATCTCTCTCCCCTCTCTCTCTCTTTCCCGTCGCCAGCCATATCTGATTTTCCCGACCAGATTCAATTTTTTTATGGGGAGTAGAGAGAGGAGAGGAGAGAGAGGGTGGTTTGATTTTCCGGCGATCTAGTTTTCTAGTGGTTTGACTTTCCGGTGGTCTGACTTTTCCGGTGGGATTAGATTTTTAATTAGGAATTAATTAGGATTAGGGTATTTAATTAGGGATTAAAGGTATATGGGTTAGGGTTAGATGTTAATTGGGTAATTGGGTAAAAAAATGAATTTCCAAAAACTCCCTTGGCCACATCATTAATTTTAACGGCAAATTGATGGAAGTCCTTGTTTTGCTAACTATGCAAACCACAAACCCCTTTTTGGCGAAAAAAAGCACAGACCCTGTTTTGAAAATGAGTAAAAGTACAGGGCATGTTTTTGTACTTTACCCTTATTGGTCCCTTAGAAGTATATGAGTTGGGTCAAAAGGGGGTGAATGACCTTTTTTCGCGAAAAATAGTTAGCAATTTAAAATTCCTTCAGATTTTGGACTCCGGGTTGACTCCGGATGCAGACAGATTATGAACAATTAAACTTTAAATTGCACACTCTATTTTTATTCTGGTTCTGCCCCGCCTACTCAAATTCTTAGAAATCTTGTTGGGCTAAGTCTTTTACAACTTATCTCCGAAAAGAAACCCTTTCCGGATGTAGAATATACCACTAAGCGCTCACCCACTTAGCTAAGTCCTTTTCACGGGATATACCGTTTCGAATAACTCTCTTTATCTAGAAACTAAGTCTCACTTTTCAACCCTTTGATTGAAAAGATTTACAATTGAATTTTTCACTTAGAAAAACCTGAACAAATTGAAACCGGAGCTTGTTCTCTTGGTGTTTGAAAAATTGATTGCTTTCGAAAATCACTTGGTCTTGTTAGCTTTAAAGAATCAGTAACTTCTTCATGCTCCAAAATTTTTCAATTTATAGGTTGAGCAATAAATGCTACCGCTGGAGAAGACAAAATCTGGTCCGTTGAAGAAGTTAAGTCTAGGCGCATCTGAACCGTTGTTTTGGCCGTAAGACACCATTAAATGCTTGTTTGAAGTTGGGATTTGTGCGCCAATGTAGTTTCATAGGATTTTAGACATCTCTGATCGTTTGAAGAACATCTTAGGAGATTTTGGTTAGGCAGTGAAGTCCACGCGCTCCGGTATTGGTTACTTGGTAACTTTATGTCACCATCACCATGCTGTTTTTTTCCTTTAGTGCTTCTCTCTTCACCATCACCATGCAGTGAAGTCCTTTGGTTACTTGAATCCAGATCCGGGCCTCTTCTTTAACTTTGACTTTAGGATTTTGTTTGTCTTTAAACTTTCTCGAAGTGGGTCAGATCTTGTCTTGGGTTGAATCTTCTAATTTTATGAGCCACTTCCAACAATCTCCCCCATTTGATTGAAACAAAATACTAAGGAAAAGATTCAAATAAACAAACAACATATATAATATCCTTACATACTCCCCCACAATCTTAGGTATATATGTCTATTCCCCCATAATTCTAGCCTAAGTGCTTCAAATGAAATTAAAGCAAATTGCGATGAGTAGCTCCAGATTTTCACTATTATACTTCTGTTGTTAACAATATACTAACATCAATGAAGTTCTGGATACAAATACATAGTATAATAGGAAATCACTAAATGTAAGAAGGCAAAAAGAGATGGCTAACAAATTTTACAATAATAAGCCTATTATTTCTTCTTCTTGAACTGGGGTGCTTCCTTTAGATCCTTACTGGACTTTCTCTTTCCAACAGCTTTTCCTTCTGCTTCTTCTGCATTCGTCTCTGCAACTTCAGTTCCTTTTCCTTCCGCTCCTTCTATACTCTTCTCTACTGCAGCTTCTTTTCCTTTCCCTTTCTCCCCCATTTTGTTGGCATCAAAGGGGACTTCTACTAGATTACGCGCGGTCCATGCTACTTCCCAAGCACTGGAATAGTTGTCATCTCCGTCATCCCTTGCTTCAATCACTCTCTAAATACCTTCCGGAAGAATCAGATAAGGCTAGAGTTCCTCAGCAAAAATCTTGAAGCCCTCTTTGAATTCCAGTAGAAGCTTCACCATATACTCCTTATCTTCCTTCACCATGTATGGAAACATGGCTTTGCTGAGTGCGTAAATTGCCTTGTAGCTCGTAAGAGCAAGGTCATACAGTTGTTGCACCAGATTTTGAAGGAATGGAAGAATAATGCTCTCACGAAGCTGGAAAGGATTGACTGTTGTTGAGGATCCAGGCTTCAAAGGATAAGGCTTGCACTTGTTCAGCTAGAGAATCAACAGAAGCTTTGATTGGATCCATCTCCTTAATGATATCTGCTTTTGAGTTGCTAAAGCAGTTTCTAGTTCAGCACTTGTAATAGCCTTCTCTTTGGGGGGCCAGCTCACTGATGATTTCTACCTTGTGAGCTGCCAAAATTGACTTGATCTAATCCAGAAGCTTTGATTCAAACTTGGATTGATTTTCCACTGTTACTGTTCTTGACTCTGTCATGTGCTCTTCCAAGGATGCATCAATTCTCTTCTTTATCCCCTTCTTGACTTTCCTCCGGATTTCTCTAGATAGCTCTCCGGACTCTAGCTTCTGTAGCGTGCCTTGAGTTTCTGCAGCAGAGTTGGCAATTTGATTGACCAACAAGGCTGAGTTTTGGTCAACTCTAGCATCAGCATGCTTCGCAGCTATCCTGGCATCCTCTGCAGCACTTTACACACTTCACAGTAATGGTTGAATTGCTTGCTCAGTGGCAGAGACTATTGATCCGGTGGTAGGTGCAACAATTCTCAGATTCTCCATAGCTTCAACTACTGGCCCAAGATTAGTATTTCCATGTTGTAGGCTCTCCAATCTTTGATGGATGGCAGTTCGCTTTCTTCGAATGAAGATATCTTCATCTATCTTTTCATTCAGCTCATCCTTCAGCAGTCTCGCAACCAATTAGAGTCTGTTATTCCTCTCTCTTCTTTCCTATGATAAGGTCGGAGGAGAACAGTTTCAAGATGGTGAATCACCTTTCCCTTCTTCTTGGTTGGTCTTCTTCTATTACTGAGATGGTTGTGGTTGTGATCTTGTTGCTGCAATGTCTCCCTGGTTTCTCTACTCCAAACCATCAAAAGGAGTTTCATCTTCTTTCCTTTCATTCTTGGAGGAATCTGGTGAAGAGATCCTTCCTCCACAAAGACATGATCAAGTTCTCCTTGATCCTTAATGTTGACTCAGCTTCATTGCCTCTCGTCTCATCAATATTCCACTCAATGGAGGGATATGTTCCAGATGAAGTGAAATGTTCTTGGCTCAGCTTCATGTCTCTGAACTTGAATTTTGAGGGAGAGATATCCTCATAGTCTTCTGGTAGAGTACCCTCACTTACAATAGTAGTTGGTTGTACTGCTACAGCAGAATTCAGAGCCTCTAGCCCTTGTGAATCTATTGCTCCGGATGCTGATGGTTGTTTCAGAGTTGACACCTTAGGCTTCTCTCCCACTTCTTCTTCAGTGGCCTTGTCCTTAGCAATTACTAGGGCTTTGTTAGTCCCGAGAACTACATCCAGAACATTGCCCTTCAACACCTCTCCTCCTCCAGGCATTACAAAGGATATCGGAGTTGGTGCAAATAGCATAACCTCTCTATTGAGGTTGACTTTTTTTAGCTCTTCTTCTTCAGAATAGAAACCTTCATCCTCCAATCCTTCAAGGGCTTCTATCTGCTTAGCTTCTTCTTCTTGCTTCTCGTTGACACTTCTGGAAGCAAAGATGTTGTCATAATTTGCTCCAAAATCTAGAAGGGAATCAGTTTCTGGATTGAACTCTTCAAGAAGCTTCATTCTCTGTTCTCTCATCTACTCCATCTCTTCACATATACCATACTTCCTCAACTCCTCATACTTTTCTTCACTCATAGCTCCATCTTCTCGAGAAGGCAAATATCTCACTATCACTGTTATCTTTGGGTTTGATCCATGGCCTATTCGGATCCATTCATGCTTGTTGATCCATGCCTGCATCCGAGTAAGTTTGTTCTTCCCCTCCTTCTTCTTCTTATAAATAACTAGTCCCTCTGTGGGAACTAGGGGATCTAGAGGAGTAGTAGCTAGAGAAGGTTCTTCTTATGCAGCAGTTGCTTGAGCTTAAGGTTCAAATTCAGCTCCAGTTGTATTCTGAGTTTCTGGTTCAGCAGGATCAGCAGCAGTTGCAGCAACAATCTCGTCTTGAGTGGTAACTACTTCCTTTTCTACCTCTTTCACATCTTTCCTAACTCCTCTTCGGATTCCCCTGAGAGATCTGGAGGTTGGCTCAGCCCTTTCTACAACTTCTTTTTCAGCTGCCTTTGGTGATTCTGACACAGTTTCCTCAATCTTTGCAGGTAATAGTCTCTTCTTTCTCACCAATTAAGCAATTGGTTCTTCCTCGAAGTTTATGTCCTCACAATCAGGTTCTGCTTCTCTGATAGTTCTGAGTCTCTGGGTTTCAGCTCTCTGTTCTCGGATCTTCTTGGTGGTTTCTCTAGTCATCTTTTGTGGAGATTGACTAGAAGAGCTTCTTTTTCTCTTCTTCTCCTCTACAACAGGGGATTTCTACTTCTGTCAATTAGGAGGTTCTACTTCTTCTCCTGCTACTCTCTTCAGCTTCCGATCTTTCTTCTCATCTCTCTGTTTGATGTCTTTTGCTTCATCCCATGTCTGATTACACAAGAGATTAGCAAATGTATCTCTGGTGATAGCCTTCTTGATTCTGGCATCTGCTTCTTATCCCCGGATTCCATTGACAAAGAAGATGTATGCAATCAAGCTCCCATATGCATACATATTGTGCTTTATGTAGTTGATGATAAGCACATGGAAGTTGACTTCCCTGCTTTCACAAAGACATTGCACGAGGCAGTGATGATAGCTTGGTGCCGTATTCTGTGAGCCTCTCTTTGGCAGAATCAAATGAGAGACAATGTAGTGGACTTTCTTGGGATACTCTAGCCAGTTGGTTGAGTATTTTCCCTAAAATGTCTCTCCGGAAGCCACATCTTTGGGTCATACTTTATCTTCTTCTCATCTCCTTCTCTCCTTAGCACCAGTCTGGAGTTCTCCATCTCCAGATGATCTATGAACCACTTCGGATCTATGATGATTTCTTTGCCACTTACTTTTGACCTAATCACATCAAAGTCTCTGTGATGCATCATATTGTGGTAAAATTCGATGACTTGCTTAGGATACGTGTACTTCCACAACTTCAGGAACTTCTCGATCTTCTGAGCTTCGATCATATCCTTATATGGAGTTGTTTCGAACAAGTATCCATCTGCAAGGTACTCTGAAGGAATTACATCCTTCACTTCTCTATAGCCAATGCTGCTAAAATCTTTCTTGTTGTACTTCTCCTGCTGCTTTGCTTGATCTGTTGGCATGCTCTGACTCTTGGTTCTTGCCCTTTGAGTAGATTTTATGAAATTAGGGTTTGAGTGAGTGGATTTTTACAGCGTAACAGAGATGTTAACCACGTAAGGAAGAGTGTTGTGATTTTGAGGCTTTTATAGACTTAGAGAATTGGGGTAGGATGGTGATTTGGATCTATTAAAGATCATGGAGCTGTACATGTGGTAGTCACGGTGTTACTAAATTTGGAAATGGTTGTTACTCAATTGATAAATTGACCGGTTTCCATTTTTACCGCCTCATTGATTACCACCAAAAAATGATCAGTTTAATTTGTGAAAATTTAAACTGTCTGTAACAGTCTGCACGTTTTTCTGCTACACGCCGCTTTTTCTTTCTCCTTTTTCAGGTGATGTGTCTAACTGTGGATCCGGATCCGAGTTGCTGTTAACTTGGAAAATTTCTTCACTTCTATTTCTTCTCCGATGCATCTTCAAATTGGATTTGTCATCCCAATTGCTCCCTTAGCCTCACAAACTGATCTTTACTTAGTGACTTTGTAAAGATGTCAGCTTTTTGATCAACAGTATGAATATACACAAGTTCAACATCCTTTTTGTTGACATGGTCTCGGATGAAGTGATGTCTTATGCTCACATGCTTCATTCTGCTGTGGAGAGCAGGATTCTTTGAGACAACAATTGCACTCTTGTTATCACACATCACTTGAACACATCCGGACTTGACTCCATAATCTTCAAGCTGCTGCTTTATCCACAGGAGTTGAGCTACACAGCTTCCAACAGTCATGTACTCTACTTCTGTTGTAGAAAGAACAATTGAAGTTTGCTTCTTGTTGTACCAAGAAATTAAGCAGTCTTCTAGGAAATGACATCCTTCGGAGGTACTTTTTCTTTCAAGAGAATCTCTTCCATAGTCAGCATCAGTGAATCACCTTAATGTGAAATCACTATTACTAGGATACCATAATCCTACATCTTGAGTTCCAATGAGATATTTCAAAATTCTCTTAGTGGCTTAGAGATGAGATTCCTTGGGACATGATTAGAATCTTGCACAATAATTGTTATTAGTGCTGTAATAAAGTATGTTGAACTAGGAGTTTACAAATGATACGTCAAAATGAAGTAGGATAGAACTTTTAATAATGTTAAATAACCAAATATCATAAACTTTTTTTCCATATATATATGTCACCTAAATTAATCTGTGATATGACGTGTTACATTTTACTCTTTGGTTATAAATGATAATTATAATGTTTTGGGGCCGGTTCATATTTTTGTTTTTCAGTTTCTTTCACTGTGTGATAAAAGCAATACGAAGCTTCAATTGATTGATGAGAGAATAATTAGATCATCATTACCGTAGTAATGATACAAGAAAAAATCAGTTGATAATTTTCAATCACGTGGGGGCATAGAGGCGTGAAATTAATAAAAAGAAAACTAATAATGTTGACCCACAAAATATGGGCAGTTCAACTAAACCAACTAAGCCGACAGCTGGTTTTTACTGACATTGCAATTCAAGGTCAAATGCATTTTTCATTTCGGTATCTTTACCTTCAGATCCCTTAATCATGCCTTAATTTTCAATCCTTTTCTTTTTCTATTTATATTGCCTACTTGCCTTAAAATACTTAAAACAATGTTTAGTATTTACTAAAATTTAGAGGATGATTAATCGTGTGTTTTTTCAGTATTTGAACTCAAATTAAGCGCCATAGTTTTACAGCTTTGATTAATTAAAAACATTTATAATTTAACAAATTAAAGGAGAATAATATATTTCGCCAAAAAAAGAGAATGATATCAACTTGGTCTCTCTAAAAGACATTTATTTACATTGATAAATAAAATAATCAACAAACATAGCATATTTTCGAAAAGTTGTGCTTCAATCTCATCTTCAATCATTGGCCCTCATTTCCGTGTTTCTGGCATTTGTTCTTAAGTTAACGGATTTGAACATGGTCCAGCTCCACAATGTGATGGAAGATCCGGAACAATTTTATAGGTGTGTATACAACTGATTTTTCTGTTATATGTAAGGGGAATTTATAGAAAACAACGGTTATTTAATACCCTCCTCAATCCAACGGCTGAACATTTATTAGCATATAATTAAATATTTTTTCATTTTAATTATATAATCTTTCATAAATACTGAACCGTTGGATTGGAGGAGGGTATTAAATGCCCGGTATTTTTATGGTGGTTCAAGACATATAGTGTAGCACAATAAATGTGCGAGCCGGACTTTATCTTATTTGTGCTCGGTTCATTTAATATTTTATCGAATTTAAATTGAAAACTTTATTGTGGAACGATTCGTGAATTTGTTTGTATATTCATGAGCTATTCATTAACAAACGACTAGATTATTTGTCCATAAAGAAACCTACTTATGTTGTTCACGAAACAAATCTAATGATATTAGATTGGCTTAATGTATCCAAAACCTCCTGAAATTGTCCATTTTTTTGTTCAGCCCCCCTAAACTTTCTAAAAATTTCTCTCGCCCCTTTTTAAAACTTTCTAAACTTTCTCTCACCCCATAGACGTCACGTGTCAACTTTTGATTGGATGTCATGTTTGAAAAGTCAAACCAGTCAGAAGTCGACACGTGACACCTAGGTATGAGAGAAACTTTTGAAAGTTTTAAAGGGACTAGAGTAACTTATAGAAAGTTCAGGGTGACGAGAGAAACTTTTGAAAGTTCAAAGAGAACGGAAAAAAATAGACAAGTTCAAGGGGTTCCTGATACATTTGACCTATTAGATTTAATACATTATACTTTAGCATGTGAATGGCATGAAATTAAGTAAATCAAATACTATCAGACTTGCAGATCAATATTCTCTCTAAAACCAAAAAAAAA
>CAOJBJ013661132.1:0-13124 GCA_948291685.1 Euphorbia celastroides | reverse complement strand
AAAGAAAATTGTAAATAGGTGCAAGAATTACATCTATGTTTCTTAGATTGTAGATACATGAATCGCACTAAGTTTTCAGTTTATTTGCAGGCATCTGCAGTTTCCAATTATTGTATCCATACCGTTAATCTTCAACAATCAAACTCTACGGAATTGGAATTTATGAGAGAATTGAACGGAGAAATTGAAACTTTTGGAGAATTGGTTTGAGATGATGAAAGATGAGAATTACGTGCTTAGCGTTAAAAGAGAGTGTGTTAACAGCATTAATGACCTATTGTGTGATTAGGATTCACTTGCCACATGACAAATTTTAAATGGGGGACAACCTAGGGGACATTTTTTTTGGAACAACGGATTTTTGCTCCAAATATGTAACTCAATATTTTCTCTTTCCATTTCTCTATACCAAACAATACTTCAATTGATTCTTTTATTTTATTCTCTAATAGTATTTTAATGGCATTGAATTAGAGATTTTTTTATTTTACAATCAATTAGTGAAATAGTTGTTAAATTAAGGTGCTGGCAAAATTGGGCAGAATCAGTCAATATTGGTACACTTTTCAATGTGGAGGTGAGATTTTTTAAGTTCGAAACAGACATTTCCAAAATTTCTTTAATTATTCAAAGAAAACTTAGTGTTTCTTATTAACGCTCACCCACTACAAACTAATTTTTCACATATTCCATTTGAGGAACACAGTGAAGCCCAAAAAATTTATAGATACAGTTTTTTGTTTTCAATTCAACATCTAATAGTATGAATTAGACCCAATAAAAGACTTGCATAAAGGAGAACACAAATCATATGGTTGAATAATAATCAATAATAAGTAGCAAACACTATTAACATTGTCTTAACCTAGATCATATAGCTATTATGCAAGTTAAAGGATGCCAAAATATAAGATTTTGTGGTCTTCCCTACTTTGACGAAGTTACTAAGTATTACCTATATATTAATTAAATAGGTTCCTTGTTACAAAATGTGAGACGCATAGTTTTCAATTTTAATGAATTTTTGAAGCAATGACAATGATATCATGGATACTTATTACCTTTTAACTAGAAGCACTTATTTGTATTCTATTAAGAGTTCTCATGAAAAAAGCAACACAAACTTGAAAACATCTGAAACAACCATTATTTCAAAAGGATGCTTAAAAAACGACCCACACAAGTAACTTGGTTTCCTAGAATGATATTGACAGTGATAGAGTGTAGCCTAAGCCCCAATGTCTTGCGATCAAGCAAACACGGCAGTAGAATAGTATCGATTGACAATGAGTTATCCAGAAAAGCTAGAGGCACTGCAACAAGACCATTGCTTGTGCGAATTTCAATAGCAACAAAATTGTAGTGGAAATGGCTTGCAATGATAACACCTTCATAAGACTCAAGGTTGGCCAAGTGTATAAAAAGATGCATAATTAAATTTAAATATGAATTTGTAAATATCAAATGCTCAAGATAATGAGGAAAAGTGTGGAAAACCTTAATGTTGGGTGCAATTGAATTTGCACCAGACGAGCACCTCAAGAGATACACGGATGTCTGCACAATCGCTGATTCTTTATCAATCTCTATCACAGTACCTGAACACTAAAATGGTATTTTAAACATTTATTTCAAATAGTTACATTACAGAAAACTAGGTCACCAATTTTCAACGAGAAGGTAGGTAAAAACACCTGAATATGACACCAAACTCACAACTAATAGCGAAACTTTCAAAACTGCAAGTTTGGAAGTAAAGTCCACATGTTCATCAGCAACACGTTAACTAAATTTGCGACGCTTGCCGCTACCTAAGAAATTCCAAATCAACATTAGCAAAGTGAGAAAAAGTATTTACCAATTGGGTTATATAATAAAACCAAGCATATGAGAATACTAATAATCATATATGTATTATACCCAAAAGAAAATATGTTAAATAATTCAACTAAAATACATTATATGACAATATAATAATCAACAGCTTTAGACATAGTATGTTGTTAATGTTTGAATATTTCAAATTTTTCAATATATTTCTGCCCAAATTTTCCCACTTCTGCCTCGTATTAGTGTTTGCCAAGCACTCAACAAGCTTTACTAGGTTTGTCTTCCCATCTCTATTTTTCCACAGCTTTAAATTTTAATTTTTTCGGGTCGAATTGGCTCTCTGCTGTAACTATTTTAAGTAGCTGTTACTTCCATATTTGCTCTCAGGTGATGTCGAGCTGTTTCAGTGTTCAGGCACTGTGATGGTGAGTGATGACACACATGCAATTGTGCTAACCTTGTCTTATCTAATAAGGTGCCCCTCTGGCCGAAACTCAATAACACTCAGATAGTGTTTTGCTCATATTTTCACTCTGTACCATTTTTTTGAGTATTTAATATGTGTGGTTAGTTCACATTTATAAATATTTATGCAGATCTTTGTGCACTTGCCCACCGTTGAGACATGTGATGGTGATATTGTAGAACACGACTTCCACTACAATATCATTGTCATCAGAATTTAGACCACCAGTCATCTACCAATGGCACATTTCACTTACCTTAATGACTCGATTCCAATTGATACTGGCCTTATCACCTCCTTGCTTGATTGCAAGGTGTTTGGGCTCAGGCCACATTCCAAATCATTCAATATAGTTCCAGGAGATGCAGTTACTTGTGTGGGCCGTTTTTCTACATCTCCCTATGAACTGATGGCTGCTCTCGGAATTTTCAGGTTGGTGTTGTGTTTTGTTTTGTCATGAGAACTATCTATTCTATCATTTCAATCAACTCATTAACGATGCAAATGATGCTTTTCACATCTCATGATAAGTAACCTGTGTAATTAATTAATAGATAATTCTTAGTCTCTTCAATAGGAAGGACTATGAAATCTATTATTCCGACAACTATAAGAGTCACAAAACATGCAAATACAAGCAATGCATATGCGACACTCAATTGTCTATTGATTACTAATCCTTTTATTTCCTGAAATATGGTTTCTTTTATAGCGATGAGCCTCATGCTGCTGTCTCTGAGGAGCTTTTCATGGCCAACCAGCAACATCACAAGGGTATTTCTCTTCCTTTTTCATTAGATAACTAGGTTGTTGATATGAATGTTCAGTTAGATCCTTAAGCATGCTTTTGATGGACACATTTTATTTGGAAACATGGTACTCAAAGTTGATGCTCGGTGTGGAATTTTCTAATTTGAAATAGATTTGTCAATAATCTTATGGACTATTTTGCTCATAAGTTTTGTTTCTTACAAACAAATTAATAACCACGTTGCACATATGTGTGCATATGAATGCTTATTAACTTTTGAGCATGAATTGTTCATGGCCCTGGATACATGCTGGGGTTTTTCTTCAACAGACCACTAACAGTTGCTTTATTTATTGGATTTTTCACTTTCTTACAATGTGATATCGGAGGTCCACTAATCAACTGCTTCGGGGATGTAATTGGCATATGCTTATATGAATTAAATTGGACTCCATTCTTGCCAACAAAGTTGGTTTTGACATGGTGGGAGCAGCACAAAAAGTATGGGTATGGTTTCAACCTTTTCAGCTATGGTTTGATATTGTGCATCCCGTTTAGTAACACTTTATGATACCTGATTTGTGTTGCCCTTCCTTAAAATGGTAATCTAGCATTATATATGATGTTAATAGGCATACTGTTGTGGTTGGTTTTTAGGAGTTGTTGATGGAGCTGCATACTATATACATAATTACTAGTAAGACACAATGAAGGCATTAAATAGTAGGATGTTATTACAGTAATAATTAATCTTGGACATTTTATATTTCCTTGAGCTTTTTACATCTTGGGGACAAAATGTCAACGACCTTTGTTTGGGTCAGTAACATGATCTCTAAGGTAGATTCTTTCCTTTGGACGCTTGGACCTAGTAGATGTCTCCTATAGAGTCAGTCTTTGTGTGATTTTCTCTTTCAAAATTAGATTATCAATGAAATTAACAGATGATTGTAGTGTTTTGTTATGCTCTGGTCTTGCAATTCTCTTTCCCTAATCCTGATCTCTCATCTTTTCTCTCGACCCTATTCTTGTTTATATGAACCGAACCGAAATGCTTCTTGTTGTTGTAATCATAATCAACATTATTGCTTTATTAATTGTACTGTGCAATACTAATCATGTGCTTAATGTTGTGTTATAGAGAGCTGAGGAGACCTGTGATTGGAATGGATCTACATAACCTCAGTTCAACCTGGGTGGGCTTTATGGAGATGATTGTTCGAAAGTTCCCCAATGTTTGCAAGGCGTTTATGTCGACTAGGTATATTGTTTTCTTTTTGTTGCATTTTCGGGGGTATATTTGTTGCTGTTTATCATTAATATAGTTTTGGTGAAACTGTAAAATAGTTTAAACCTGGTTCTTCAGTCGAGGCCAGTGGGCTCAAAAACTCTGATGTTATAATACAATATGGTGGAAGAGACGTTAGAAGTGTTTTAGAGGTATTTGTCATTCTTTCTTTGTAATCGTTAGATAATTGGAACTAGTTTTGTGTTTTTGTGAAACACCGACAATGGATGAAATGACAGTGCAATTATGTTTTTTTGTTCTTCAAATGGTAGGTGGTGGAGGAGTGTTGGAAGAAGGTGGGGGAAGTTATAAAGGTGGTTGTCGTTCATGTTGGCAATGATCTTCCAGTCCATGTGAGCCTCTCTATAGATGAGTTGCTGCTTGATAGGTTTTACTGGTAAAAGTCCTTTGCACTGCATTTGACTAATTCCCGAATTTCCAAGTTCATCCTATTTCGATGTTAATTCTTTTTTTTCAACAGCTGCAAGACATGGGAAAATGTGCCATAGCATGTCAGGAGGAAGATTATTTTTTGTTGCTTGGGAGGAAGATTAGTTTTTGTTCATCATTCTGTTTGTTTCTTGCCTTGTTTCTCTTGTTTTCTCTATCAATGTGTTCTCATATTTAAGGTACAAGTCGGGTTAGAAGTTTAGGTCCCGAATGTGCTCTTTGTTAATATCTAGGCGATAGGAGAGAATATTTTTCAAGAGAACAATACTGTTAGAATTATGGGAGAGAGCTTTTCTTGCTAATCGGGTGATAATAATGATATCGCCTGTTTGTTTTGGACACCAAAGATCATGTTTATAAGTGCAGACTGATTTGTGTTCACCTATTCTACTAATTTACTGCATAATTCTTGTATTATGTGTGTAAATTAACGCTAGGATACTAATTATTACACATTACTTCTTTGTGTTTGCAATGCTTTCGATGAAGTTGTTTTCTGATTTTTCGCCTAAAATGCAATATTCTATTTAGGCTGATCAGTCAGGAACCATAGTTGAAATCATTGCAGCAGATGGCAAGCCATTGAGAGTTGGCACGATTTTCTCTATTTTGTTTGGCCAAATACATCTAGACCAAATTGCCCATCGACTATCGTCCCCTGAACTTCTCTTGATAACCTCTTACTCTCCTAAACTTGTCTAAAAGAAAATTTTAGACCTTAAAATTTTACATGTCAACTATTAATTGGATGACATTTTTTGAAAAGTCAAGCCATTTTTTGAATATGCGGTAATACTCTTCTATAAATATTTGTATCGATATGGTTTCTCATTCTTTTTTCGTGAATCCATACCTATCTAGTATATTCAAAAAGTTTTGTGTTCTTATTCAGAGCATTCCAATTTTTTGGTTTAAGAATTGTTTTGCAATATTGCAACATCAATGTTATGTTCGGGGCGGATTGGGATCTTCTGCTAGATCGTTCAATCATTTGTATGAGGTTAATAATTAGAATAAATAACGAAAAGACATTTTGTTTTCATAAATTCCACTATCCATTTTGTTTGAAGATGGCGTGAAATCTATTAGATTTATCATATGCAGGACCGTCTCCCAAAATTTTGGTACCTGAGCAAGAGTTGAAATATAGTACTTTGTATGAAAAAAATTCAACAACAAATAACTTTAAAAATAAACTACAATATTTTAGTTTTTTATTCACATTATGAAATTTAAACTCCAATTCAAATATCAAAAAATGTAAGCGGTAAAGTTATGAATCATTCTCGTTATAATTATATTAGGCATTATACAGATTAAATTGCTAGGACATGGTACAAACAAATTGACCAAATTTGCTTGGCGTATCTTTCCGATAAATAATAAATTTTTAAAAATTTAAATTTAATGTAAAAATGCGTTAATATCATTATATTCGTAATAAAATGAGTGAAACATAATTAATGTATTGTTTAACTATGTATATTATTTATCTATGTGTTTAGTTTAAATGTACGAAAACTTTTAGATTGGAATAACCACAAATTTAGTGAGCATTTGCAGTGAGCCAATCAAACGAAGAAGTATGATATTATTCAAAGTTTTTCTTTTTTTTAAAAAAAAAAACTGGTATCATTCAAAGTTCAAATACAAATGATACAAATGTCAAGACAAATATATATCAATACAATCATTTCATCGTAATGAAATATTAACTAGCAATTAAAGTTAACTTGTCGCTAATGTTTTAGCCTAAATTGAACTTGTGATATTTAAAAATTTAGGTTCAAGTCTGATGGGGTGGATGAATTTTTTTAGATAAGTACTATTGGGAGTATAACTCCGGTAGGTTTGAATGAAACAAATCTTTAAGCTAAGGAAAAAGAATGAAGGTCCAGATCAAAAGATTGAGAAAATCACACTCGAATAAAGGACTATCAGAGATCCGGAACAGAAGAAGAACTCAACGATCCAGAATCATAGAACAATCTGAAGATCCGAAGTTCACAACAAAAGTAATGATCCTGCAATAGAAGACCAAGAGATCATCTTCTTGGATCAAGGACAAAAGCAAGTTCCGAAGGAAGTAAGAACCAGAAGAACCCAGGGAGCAGATTTAAAGATAACAAGTGTCTAAGCCAAAGGAGAAAGGGTGCAGGGACAGAACAGAGATTCAGAAGTCAAGAGCCCAGGATCCGAAAGACGTAGATTCTACAAAGATGAAGAAATCAAGAATAAAAGACATAGCTCCAGAGGTTAAAGCTGAAGTGGCAAAAAAACAAAGAAGCCAAGACTACAAGCCAGAAGAAATCAAGAACAGTTTTCCAACTTTGTGAGATTTATCAAAAGAAATCTCAAGTGTGACTCGATGATTCTATGAACTCAACAGTCTGGAAGAAAGAGGCAGCTGCAACCAAGAGGAATGAAAGCACCACAAATAAAGGTGTGAGTAGTTACAAGCAGCAGTTTATTGAAAGCAGACTTTCAAGTCAAAGAAGAAGATCTGGGCTCTACACAGCTCCAAAAGATAAAGTATGAAGATCCGGACTCTACACAACTCCGGATCTGACAATCTCCTGAGTAACTTAACCCTTGTTGAAGCAAAAAACAATAAGGGGAAGACTCAAGCAAACTACAAAGATGCAACCAACTATTCTTTACCAAGCATAAAGAGAATATGCACTTCAAGATCAAGCTAATTGATAAAGGAAAGCAACAACGGATTCGAAGCAGGCATCATTGTTAAAGAAGTAGAAGTAGATAGATGATTCCTGTAAAATTTGTAAATATCTATTTAATCTTCTATTATATCTTGTAGCTATTATCTGCTGTATTATGTAATTTGAACTTCATTGATGTTAACTCTTTGTTAGCAACAGAAGTATAATAGTGGAATCCGTGATACTCAACACAATCTGTTTCAATTCAATGTGAAGCACTCAGGCTTAGATCATGGGAGAGTAGATATTTGATATGCCTAAGATTGTGGGAGAGTATGATTGAAATATTATTGCTGCTATGTTTTTGAATCTTTTCTTTAGGATCTTGCTTACATCAAAACGGAGGAACTCGGTGAAAGTTACACAAGTTAAAGATCCGATCTACTTTGAGGAAAGGTTGAAGACAGACAACATCCGAGAAGCCAAAGTGCTAAATCAAGGTCTGGATCAGGAAGTTCTAGAATTCAGCAAAAAGGAATGGATCCGGTAATCCACATGGACAAAAGTGGTTCCAGCATCGATCGATTCAAACAAGTCCTAAAAGACCCAGCTCATCAGAAAAGCTCTACAATGGTCTTCAAGGTGCATTAAAAGCTATTCTCACCAACTGTCAGAGCGTCAGAGAAGAGAAAGGCACTAAAGGACAAAACCAGCAAGGTGACAGTGACATAAAGTCACCCAATAGCCAATAACAAGGCGCGTGGGACACACCACAAATTAAAGGCTACAAGGAAGATCTGCATAACATCAGAGATGTCTGCAATCCTATATTTTTATTGGTGCACACTTTCCAAATTCAAACGGACATAAAATTGAGACTAATCGCTCAATCTACGGTCCGGATGCACCGAAGTCAAGCTTCTTCAACGATCAGGATTGATCCTTCTCCAACGGTCTTCAACGGCAACCAACCCAAACCAACATATAAATAGAAGATAAGGAGAACTGAAAAAGTTGTTGGATGATTCACCAGAGGAATCAGCAGCCATGCTAATCCATCTGCTACTCAAACCAATTAACTAGTTTTAGGATTTAGCAAATACTCGAGAGAACACTAAAATGTATCATATCTGTTAAAGATAAAATTTGTGAGAAACACAAATGTAGAAGTTCACCAATCAGGGGTGATTGACAGAGTTGGGACTTAGCTCTAGGATCCGGTGAGAGATCTAGAGTGGTATATCCCATGAAGAAAAGGACTTAGCTGATCTTAGGATAAGATCAGTGGTATATCCTACTTCCGGATAATACAGCTTCTAGAGGACTCAGCTAAACTTGGGATAAGTTCAGTGTATATCTTAAAGGGAAGGGTATTGTATTCGGTAACAAATGTAATGGCTTATCTTCTGCCCGTAAAGAAGACCATTTGTGGATTAAAGCCCGACAAGAGTTCTGGGGACTGTAGTAGACAGGGGCCGAACCAGGATAAAATCATATGTGCAATTTAAATTTCATTAGTTCATATCAACTGTCTTGCATCCGGACCTTTCCAGAGTCCAGAATCGAAGAAAATTTAAATTGTCAATTATTTTCGCGAAAAAAGGTCATTCACCCCCCTGACCCGTTAGCTCAACTGCCAAAGTTCCAACAAGTACATTATTGAAAGTTATTTTAAGAAAATAAAGATAAATTAGGCAATAACAAATTCAAATTTCTGTAATTTGTATAATTAATAAAAAGTCATAGTATCACCGCAACTTATTACAAAACCACTTCTTAAACTTAGCAAAAACTAATCACTTAAAGATTTTCTAGTAATTTGATTCTTAAATCATGTGGCATTTACAACAGAAATACATATTAATTATGTGACAATTGTTTCATAGATAATATATTTTAAGTAGTTATTTGTTTTGAATTTTTTTGTTAAAAATTAAATTAACAAACATAAAATACAATAATATCAAATTTGATAGGTTAACATTTTATTTAACTGCTTATAACATATGCAAAAGCTCAATTAGATAACGTTCATATTAAATAGGATAAAGAATTATAACCTCTCTAAAGTTTGAACCAATATACTAATACCTTCCTTAAGTTTTTTCAATATAATTTTCACTTCCTTATACTTTGATTCCATCCAACTGTAACCTTTCTATATCACTTTTCCATCCAAAAAGCTTTCATATTGACAAAATTGCTCTTATACATTATATCTTTATTTTATTCATTCACTTAATTATATTTTCATTAGATATTTTTTCAACCTATCTTTTGATGTTTCGTACATTTTATTTCATCATTCCATCTACATTTTATTTTCATATTCTTAAATAAATTTTTCATACATATTTAGCATTCAAATTAACTTTTTAATAATTTTGTAAATTGTATTAACATCTAATATAAGAACAAAAAAGCTTAATTTTCTTATATTTTAAATGAGAAAAAAAATCTAATTTCATAATTAGTAGTTGAACTATCATTTGAACTATCATTATAAGTAAAGAGAAGCAAATATTTAAAATATGAATCACACCAAACTTTTGGAAATAATACATGTAATGCATTCTAATAGATGGTAAAAATAACCATGGTAAAACTAAACTCTAGTTAGTGTTTTTTAGTATAAATTACTGTTGAAACTATGTGGGAATGGGAAACGAAAAAAACTAATCACTCATAATTTTATAACTTTTTTATTTTTTCTTGCTTAAAAGTGGAAGGCAACTGATCTTTTTGTTCTCATATTAGATGTTTAGATGGTTTATGGAAATTATTAAAAGTTACTTTGAATGCTAAATATGGACGAAAAAATTTATTAAAAAAATATGAGAATAAAATATAGATGGAATCATAAAATAAAATGTAGGAAGTATAAAAAAATTATTTTAAAAAAATATAGTATAAAGATAAGTGAATGAGGAAAATAAACATAAAATGAAGATATGAACAATTTGTCAATAAAAAGGGTTTTTGGATGGAAAAGGTGTATAAAGAGGTTATAGTTGAATGGAGTCAAAACATGAGATAAAAATTATATTGAAAAAATTCAGGGAAGTACTAATGTGTTAGTATAAACCTTAGAGATGTTATAATTATTTATCCTATTAAATATGCTACATCATAAATGAAAGAGACGATTGAAGAGCTAGTGTAGCCTGTTAGTGATTTTTACAGAAAACGGGTCTTTCGTGAATTATTTTTTCATATTATGACATGTGAAAGATTAGAAATTACATGATCCTTTATAAAATTTTCCAGACTTCAGAGTCGGATCTTGAATCCATTATAATCTCTAGAAGGAGGTGTGGGCGGTTGTGGGCAGTTGGAAATTGGTCCAAATAAAAGAAAGAGAAAACTTCAAAAATATACCTTGTGGTTTCATTTTTTGTAAAAACATGTCTATGGTTTATTTTTTTCGCAAAAACATACCTTGTGGTTTCATAAGCTTGCAAAAATATGCTTTTCAAAATGTTAAAACCACATCTGAAAGGGTAATTTTCTCCATTTTGAAGTAAAATTTTATAGGTTTCTTTATAAAAACAAAATATACATTAGTGACATATTTGAGATTTTTTTAGAAATATTGGTATTTATTTTAATTAAAAGTGATCCTAACTTTAAGAAATTATAATAAAATAAAACAATTTCAAAAATTACTCAAGTATTGATAAATAATTCATAAATAATATACGTAGAGTAAATGAATATTAAGTTTATCGAAATAACTTGTGTAACATTATAAAAAATGTAATTTTTCAAAAACATACCTTGTGGTTAGCCCTTTTTTACAAAATTATGAAACCACAAAATTTGTTTTTGCAAAAAAATAAACCAAAAACTTATTTTTGCAAAAACACGAAACCATGTTTTTGAAGTTTTCCCTCAAATAAACTGAAATTGAAGCAAAGAAAGCGTGATTGTTCAAATTAATTGATTTTTTTATTTAAAATAATTCCACGTGTTAACACATTACTTGTTATAATACTTTTTAAAATTATTGCATGGAGCATGAGCACAACACTCACCCAAATGTGTTCTGAGTGGTTGGATCAAGGGAGTTAAGTAATTATTTTTTGCTAATTTAAGGGGTATGTTGAAGTAATTTCTCACTTTTAAGGAATAATACTTCAGTTGACATATTTTTTTTTAATGATAAGGAGACATTTTGTCTAAATTGTTGATTGTGTGGATTGAACCCACAACTCCATACTTATTGGATTTTCTAACAAAGTGTGGTGGCCAGTAGACTTAAGTCTAGTGGTTGCAGTTGACATACTTTAATTGTAGGGAATTTTAACTAAATTCTTACACCCATTAAAACCATTACAAACTCCCAAATCAACTTTTAAATTATCAAAATACGTCATTCCATGTAAAGTAATTCCTGAATACAGCTTTAAAGCAACAGCACAAGCTATTTAGGCTCTATTCTTTTGGATTAATAAGCCAACGGCAGAGCATGCATACATGTTAATGTGCCAAATGCCAATCTTGGCTTTTGAATGCGCCGAAAAAAAGAAACAACTGGAAATAGTCAAGTTTTTTTCATAAAACAGAATTCAATGTAAGAAAATATGTGACTGAGAATAATGCTAAACCAAAAATACTTGAATCTGGTGTTTGTGTATTAGGCTATGAACTTGTAGTGGCAAGAGTTGTAACCTGCAAGCAAATTTCAAAGGGTAAGGTCACCGGGAAGAAACAAAAAGAACATATAAAAATATAGGAAAGCATTTAACAAAAGGTAGTGTCCACGTCACATGAAATAATAACACCAGCTTTTTGTTTTAATACTTTTACTTTTTTGCGCAATCAGAGCCAAGGATTGCTGCTAACACAAGAAACTAGGCGCATGCACTTCTCTTGCCTGTTATTTTGTTCTTTTATTAACAACCTCCTAAGAATACATTAATTTGAATCGAACTGGACTGTATAGATTAAATCCGAAAGAAAAAGGCAATTAAGCAATATATTGATCTTTTTATCGATAAATAGTAGCTTTACAAACAATTTTATCCAATAACATTCCCAGTTATAATATATATTTAGCAATACAAGAAATACATTGCATTATATTGATATAGACCAAGAATGAGCATAACTGAATCAGGTTTTGTCAATCCTTTATTTGCAAATCAAAAGAAAAACTTACTAGGATCAAGTTCAGTAATAATTTGAATAGCATGATCCACCTTTGTGCTTGAATTTCTGGAAATAGTCATTAAAAGCATGAGCTCTAACACTGTTTGGTAAGAAGCAATGTTTGTTAGGTTGAATCAAGCTGCAATATGCGCCTCCTACCTAATGGAAACATACTAAGATCCATTAATTTCAACCGAACTGAATTAAATAGATTAAATCCGAAAAAAAGGTATTTAAGCGATATATTGATCTTTTTATCGATACTAGCTTTACAAACAATTTTATCCAATAAAATTCCAAGTTATAATATATATTTAGCAATACAGGATGTACATTGCATTATATAACCATGACATGAGCATAGCTGAATCAGGTTTTGTGAATCCTTTTATTTGCTAATCAAAAGAAAAACTTACTAGGATCAAGTTCGGTAATAACGGCTGCACCTCTGAAGTAGCAAGTGTTAGAAAATGCGGAAGCGACTACATTTTGGTAAACTCACAACACACACTAATATTAATTGATACT
>CAOJBJ013660717.1:0-10567 GCA_948291685.1 Euphorbia celastroides | reverse complement strand
GATCCGGCCTCAAATAGATTCAAAATGTCTAAGTGTCCAAGAGAAGATCAAAACTGGTCTCCAAAGAGCAATAAATACACTCCACCAACTGTTAGAACATTTAATGAAGAGAGAAGCACTAAAAGACAAAAATAGCATGGTGACAGTGACATAAAGTCACCT
Organism: Euphorbia celastroides; assembly: GCA_948291685.1. NCBI lineage: Eukaryota > Viridiplantae > Streptophyta > Magnoliopsida > Malpighiales > Euphorbiaceae > Euphorbia > Euphorbia celastroides. The sequence goes on along the minus strand of CAOJBJ013660717.1, from coordinate 10,405 downwards.
AACAGCCAATTGCAAGCCGCGTGAAGTACACTGCAAATAAAAGGCTATAAGGATGATCTTCAGACCACCAGAAATGTCTGAAATCCTATAGTCTTCCATTGGTGCACAATACCAAAATCAAACAGAAATTAAGTTGAGTCTAACGGCTCAATCTACAGTCCAGATGCACCAAGGAATAGCTTCTTCAACGATCAAGATTGATCCTTCTGCAACGGTAACTAACTCAGACCAACCTATAAAAAGAGGGCAAGGAGAATCGAAGAAGCTGCTAATCCATCTACTATGTAGAGCAACTATGAAGATTTAGGATCAAGCAAATACTTGAGAGAACACCAAAATGTAATCAATCTGTTAAACTTAAATTCATGAGAAAAGAAAATGTAGAAGCTCTTCAATCAGGGTGAATCAGTGAACTAGGACTTAGCTCTAGGATCTGATGAGAGATCCAGAGTGGTATATCCCACGAAGAAAAGGACTCAGTTGATCTTGGGGTAAGATCAATGGTATATCCTACTTCCGGATAATACAACTTCTGGTAAAGGACTCAATTGAACTTGGGAATAAGTTCAATGTTATATCATAGGAGTGAAGGGTATTGTATTTGGTAAAAATTGTAACGGCTTGTCTTCTGCCCGTAAAGAAGACCAATAGTGGATTAAAGCCCAACATGAGGTCTGGGGACTGGAGTAGGCAGAGCCGAACTAGGATAAAATTTATTGTGTAATTTAATTTTCTAAGTTCATCTTTACTGTTTCCATCCGGAATCAACTAGAGTCCAGACCCGAAGTAAAATTCAAATTGCCAAGTAATTTTCCACAAAAAAGGGTCATTCACCCCCCTCTGACCCGTTGGCTTAACTGCTAAAATACTAAGAATATACATGTTAGAATTGAGCAAAGGTGAGTTCCCGAACCTAAAAGGAATTTTCCTTGAGAGACTATGCGACGTTCCCCTTCATCTTGGAGAGACTATGCGATGTTCTTCCTACATTTTTTAGGGTTTAATTAAGACTCATTTAACTCTTGCAGTAATAAAGGAAGTCCCATGTTGGGATGTTCTGAAAATGACTCGAAGAATCAGTTTACCATTTGTGGTAACGGGAATGCTCACTTTTGGGGTGCTTTGAAAAGATTCGATTATTACTTGTGATAACCGAGGAATGTCCCTCTTTCGGGGTGCTTTTAAGAGGTTCTGTTGTTTGTGATAACCGAGGGATGTCCCAAATTTGGGGCGCTTTGAAGAGATTCGATTGTTTGGGATAACCGAGAAATGTCCCGCTTTTGGGGTGCTTTGAAGAGATTTGGTTGTTTGTTATAACTGAGGAATAATTTGAATGTTGTTGCTATTATTTTGGCCCTATTCGGGTGAATTTTTATAGCCTTTCACTATTGTTTTAATTTGGCCTTACGCCGAATGAATTGTTATAGCCTTACGCTGTTGCTTTATAATTCAGCCTTACGCCGAGTGAATTGTTATAGCCTTATGCTATTGTTTGAATTAGACCTTAGACCGAGTAAATTGTTATAGCTTTACGCTATTGCTTGACTTAGGCCTTGCGCCTATGCTATTTTTATTTTGTCTATCACCAGTTGAATTTCATACATAAGTATTTGATGAAACAAAATTTTTATTAATAATTTCGAAGGTTGAATATAAAAATTTCCTACCTTCTACTGGTGCCGCCTCGTTAAAACCTCCTAGCAATCAAACACCTATTAGGAAAAAAGATTACTAGCAGGAAAAAGAGTACGACACGTCAAATCAGCTTATGATTTTGGCAAAAAGTAAGGACACAGATTAGCAATGTTGCACGTCCTTGGGAGCTCTTTTCCGCCTGGAGTGCTCAACTTGTAGGTTTCTTCTCCATTACCCGCTTCTTTAAACCTTGCACTATTGTCCGGTTAGTCACCTTTGTCTGACCATTGGTTTGAGGGTGAGCAACCAAAGAGAAACCATTGTCAATCTTCAACCTCTCGCAAAACTCAAGGAACTTTGATGATGTAAACTGAGTGCCATTATCCCACACAATCCTGTGGGGGATTCCAAACCGCGAGATGATGTTGTTTTGCACGAAATTGATAATTCTCTCCGGTGTGATTGCACTTAGTGCTTCTACCTCAACCTACTTTATAAAGTGGTCGATTGCCACGATGATGAACTTTGCCTGGAGGCCTCAAGCATCAGCCCTACTATGTCAATTCCCCACTGCATGAATGGCCAGCCGGCATGAAGAGGCTTTTGTAAGGCCTTTAGGATATATATCTTCCTTGAGTGGACCTGGCATTGATGACACTGTTGGACGTATTCATCTGCATCTGCCTTTATTGTTTCCTAATAGAAACCTGATAAGCTAGCCCGCCTCAATAGTGTATCTGTCGCCTGATGAGAACCACAATCTCCTTCATGCAGCTCTTCCAAAATATTCTTTCCCAGTGTTCTGTCAACACATCTCAACCAAGAGTTAGCATAAATCTTTTTATAAAGTTCATCACCCATCATAGCGAAGCGCATCGACTTCCTGCTGATCTTAACCGCTTCAAACTTATCTTCCGGGAGAATGTCATTACAAAAATAGTTCACAATTGGAAATCTCCAATCGTATTTAGTCGTAGAATTACCAGCTGATCAATGATGGGTAGTGGATAGCTATCCTTCGATGTGGCTTTGTTGAGATCAGTAAAGTCCATACACATGCGATATGCTCCAGACGGTTTCTTGACTAGGACAACATTAGCAATCCAGTCGGGATACTGCACTTCCTTAATATAGCCGAGACGGAGTAGTTTGTCGACTTCCTCATCAATTTTTTTTTGTCAATCAAGGTTCATGCTGTGTTTCACAACCTCGGGTCTTACTCCTTCAATGTCTCCATCGGTCTAGGAAAACGTATTCTGATTCTCCACCAATACCGTCTTGATTTCCTCCATGATTTTGTTGTCAAGGCCCTTGGATATTTTTACTTCCTTATCGGTTGCTATAAGGAAAATCTCGACCTCCTCTGCTGGCTCAGATATTGTTTTCTCTTTATCGTCTGATGACTCCACAAATTCTTGGACAGGTTTATCTTCGGCTGTCAATGAGGCCAAATACACCTGTTGTGCCTTGGCTGGGTTGTTAATGGCTACCTCTACTCCTTCCTTGGTTAGAATTTGCAACACCATGTATAGGGGGTTGATTGAGGCGGCGCATCCATATAAAAACGGTCCTCCAAGGATCACATTATAGCCAGTGTTAAGGTCTGAGATAGTAAATTGAATTTCTGCCCTGTAGTCGTATTTTATAGTCACCGACTACTATGTCTATCCTCACATCTCCCAAGGAATTTCCAGCAAAACCACCTATTGCCACGATAAGGGAAGTTTGAGGCTGCACTCGACTTGAGTGTACTCTAAGCTTGTCAAACACTGGTTTGTAAATCATATTCACTGAGCTGCCAGTATCAACAATTATTTTTGTCACCAAGTACCCCTCAATGATAGCTTCTATAACTAGTGGATTTGCATGAGGCTGGTTTACCATAGTCACCTTTCGGTACGCCGCATTTACTTCAGAATCATCGGTATATGGCGGGACAGCACTTCTGAAACTCCTCGCCTTCTTTTGAGGCGGTTCATACTCTGGTCCTCTGGAAATAACTAAGATTTTGCCCTTGTACTGCTTTTTCTTCAGGCCTTGTCCCTCAACTTTCTCTTCCTCAGCTCTCGGTGATTTAGTCGACTCTTTACTTATTCCTTTAATAAACTGGCTAAACTTTCCCTCGTTGATTAAAGCATAGACCGTGTTAGCCAACAGTTTGCAATCATCTGTGTGATGTCCCCTGGCCCTGTAAAACTTACAGTATTTCTGTTTATCTGGTCCTAGTACCATACCGTCTGGGATCTTTGGGAGCTTGACATTTTTCTTTTTCGGACTTTGCTTAATTGCGAGCAAGATCCGGCTCAATGGTGCATTGAATTGGGGGTGATCTGAGTGATTATTTTCAAACCGTGGTCTATTTCTTGAAAAGCCCCTCGAAGAGTTCAGTCGGCCTTGGTCTCTTCTTCTCTCATCATGCCGGGGATTCTCGCGCTCTTCCTTCCTCCTCTTCTACCTGTTTAACTCATCAATCTAAACCAAATTATTGGCAATGCCAATAAGCTGTGTCATCTCGGTTGGCCTTCTAGCGATTATCTCATTCTGCAACTTTTTTCACTTCTAGTCCCACGCATCATTGCCTCCTTAGCAGTGTTCAAAATCCAAGTCATGAACGTTGAGCGTGGCTTTGTTGAAACGCCAAATATAATCTCTCAATGATTCATCTAGGCCTTACACTATTTCATGCAACTGCCGACTCACCAATCCCGCTGAAGCCGAACCCGAACCCATGAAGTGTTTACAAAATTTTTCATTGAGATCATCCTAGCTCTTAATTGATTCAGGTGGAAATCTGCTGTACCATGTCACCGCTGGGCCGCCTAAAGAGAAAGAAAACCATCTACATTTATACGTTTCACTAGCCCCAGCAATATCCATCCTGTTAGAGTAATCAATGATGTGAAAATATGGGTCGGTTTTACCATCGTATTTCTTGAATGGGGGAGTAAAGGTGAGTCTGGGCAAAGGATTCTCCATAATTTCCCGGCAGAATGGCTGCATTTCCTTCTCCATATGTGGCTGTTGATAGGGAACTGCAAATTTCTTCAACCCCTTCTCCAAATGCTTGTTCAAATATTGCTCAAACATGTCTTTCGATATTTCTCCATCCCGACTCAAATTTCCCTGTGGGTGCTGTGAAACTGGAATCACTGATTGAGTCGGCACGACCCCAGGGTTATTTTGAGGTCCACCTTGTTGCATGAGTCCAATCAAACCTTGCAGCATTGCAAACTGATCAGTCGAGAAACCACCAAAAAGAACTGGTTGCACTATTTGATATACTCCGGTTGGGTCAGTTATATTTTCTTTCTGCTGGGAAGGAGGTAAAACACTGTTCACTGTGGTTGGGGTTGGGGCTGGAAATTGTAACGGTCTTTGAGTTAACAGATGGGATGGTGTTTGAGCCGGTATTTGTCTCAGTAGCATTGGTGTTATCAACGCACTTTGAGACACTTGATTCCTCTGAGAGCTAGACGCATTGGGAAAACCCAATGTTTCGAATTCATTCAACAAATTCCTGCTAGTGGACAAACCTACAGAGGGCATGGGTTGTGCACCTAGAGTCACATATTGTTGCATAGCAGCATAGTGCCTTAAAAGTGAATTGTGTAATTGATTCTGATCTTTTGGTGATATGCCGTATTTGTTAGATAGTTGAATCAATGGATCAAGGGTTTCCCCCAAATCTGCTTGCGGGGTACCAATGGTGGAGGTCACAATTGAATCTATCAAAGTTGCTGCGGTGGTAGCAACCGCATTAGGGGTCACAGCCAGCTGGCTGCTGGCGTTTGGAATATCCATCAAGGGGTTTTCACCTTCGGTGGTGGCTGCCACCCCATTAACAGACAAAGGGTTGATTTCCGACATGGCAAAAAATCAAGCAAAAAGTAATTCTGATGAAGCTAAAATCCGGTTTTGTATCAGAAATTAGCTCCACGCTCACCACACCAATTGATAACTAGTCACCTTAGTTTAGCTTCTTGTAACTCTTCGACGCCTAAGTCAGTAAGGGTTTTTGATAATGTAAATTGTTAGAGTAACAGCTAGGGTTTTGAATCACGTACCTTTGGACTTAGGGCTTTGGGGTATTTATAGGCAACATGTCTTACCTGCCACGTTGGAGAATTCGATCCTGATTAGCATTCATTCTCTTCCTCTTTAGACTTCTTTCTTAATTAGGATTCTTCCTAATTGACGCTAAAATCCGAATCCCCTAAGGATTCGGGATATCTTCCTTATTAGATAAGCATTCGCAGATCCGGCTCAACCGACTTTATTAGGCAATCCGATGAGCCAGTTTGTTATGCTAGCTCAGCCCACAACAACGCTCTCGTTGGCCACGACCTTCCTATATGGCGATTGACGTGGTGTTGCCATTCAGGCGGTAAAATGACCATCGTTGGTCTCTAATTAACTTTGCTGATAATGTTATTACACTGTAATGGTGTCTATAGAGAAAACTTGTCATTGGTATAGATGAAAACTCAATGGCCGCTGGTGGTTTCACAATAATGGGGATTGGATGAAGGACGAGCTAGAAATTGGGAAGTTGTGGATTTTTCTTATCAATAAATTTCTTCATCCTACCCATTTGAAGTTATATGGTGAGCTGAAAATCAGTTTCTTTGAAGTGTGAATTGGAGAGTAGAGGAAGATTAAATGGCATCGAAAGTATAGAGATATACTAGTAAACGTGTTTTTAGGGGTAGAATGGTCTATTTCGACTATTATGTTAGTAAAATAGAAAGTTCATGTACCATTATATCCAATTTTAAAGTTTATATACCATTATGTTAGTAACAATAAAGTTTATATATCACTGATGATTTTAAGCTTTCCTAACCCAGTAGCTATCACGATCATCGTTTTCACTTTAACAATTAGTGTTTCAATTGAGACGCAGAGCTTATTGGTAACGTTTCTCAATTTGTCATGGGTAACGTTTCATTTATTTGGGAATTGGAAAATTCCTTAATTGCAACTAAGTCTTTATATACTTTATTATGGCAATTATTAAGTCCAATTATTCAAACTAGTTCAGATTAATTTATCCGAATTGACCAGCGAACCGAGTATTTCTAATAAGAAATGAAATTGGTTTATATGTTTGAGGTATTGGAGTTAAGTTGGATTCAAGTTTATTTAAAAAAAAAAGTTTATTTAAGCTGAAGTAAAGTAAGGTTAATTCCATTTTATATTCGTTTGCATTAGAATTAGATTCAATGTCGTTAATATTTTGTGTATTTTTATTTGAGCAGCAAATGTAATATTTACTTCAATCTGACTTAATATTTTAGCGACTAAAATCACAATTGACTGCTGCTGGTCATTGGTTGGACTATGCAATTCCTACCTCAATATTTATATCAATGCTGACACAATTATAGGGGGACATGTTGATGGAGGTTGCTTTATTAAAAGTTGTGATATCTTAGCTCGTAATGGTTTATGTTACCAAACTAGTTGGTACATAACTTAAAGTAGAGTTTGTAGTCTATGTTACATTCTTAAGTCTCCTTGGTATTGTCGTCTCATCCGCTATCCCCGAACACAAAATTTACTGTTTTTTCAATAGAAAATTTTGATTTTTGGTCAAGCAATTGAAGACTGCCCTCAGACCAATTTGCATCCTCTCGGAATTTGTTAACTAATTAGGAACCAAAATATTCCTTAGATCATAGTCTAGTCACGACGGTTTGGGTTAAAACGCCCAGTTCATTATGTGTCTACAACCTAATTTGAGGACCTTTCTTTTCTTGGTAATTTAATAGTTTTTTATGAAATAGGGAAAACGAATTATCTTCACAAAGAAAAATTTACCCTTGCCAATGGAAAATAGAATGACAAAAGGGGCCAACCAAATTCTAAGAAATTTTCTCAAATATGAACTTGTCATCTAACATAAGGCTGCCTTTAAGTCTCATGTGAATGTGGGTATTATATATTTATTTATAATCTGAAATGTCACTTTTCGACAAAAGGAACTTAACAAATTTATCACTGCCCAAATTTCACTTTGCGATGACTTTTCAATTTTAATTGCATGCATCAATTTTTCTTTTCTGTCACTTTCGTTCTACAAGGGTTAATTTGTAGTTTGAATCTTTAGTTATATGTTAGTCATTTATTTGAAATTTAATTACATTTCATAGTTGAAATTGGCCAACTACATCACTAATCACTTGAACTCGGTACAAATAGTCTACTACTCTCCTTAAATTTTAAAAAATATCACCTCAACCCCCTCAACTTGTAAAAGTGCACTAGTTAGCCTCCTAAAACTTTAAAAAGTGCATCGGTTTGCACTATGAATGTCACGTGTCAACTTTTGATTTGAGAACAAAAATACTATCTTTGAAATGTCAAACTAACAAAGAACTAACACGTGTTAGTGAGGGAGCAAATTGGTGCATTTTCAAAGTTTGAGGAGACTAACTGATTCATTTTTTTTTTAAATTGAGAGGGTCGAGGAAACTTTTTCAAAGTTCAAGAGGCACTAGGCTATTTGTGCCAAGTTGAACTAATTTAGGTGTAATCTGGCTTAACTAATTCAAATGGGTAGTTGCTTAAACATTTCATTGTAGTTGTTTGTTTCATTTGAGTCCAAAATAGTTGATTAATGGGTCAGATACCGGAGCTGTAAAAAAAATAAAAGCAAACATGTTTGTGGATGTATGTAGTCAAGTGAATTATATCTTTTTGGTATACTAGCTACCGTCTTTAACTTCATGAACAACGTACTTACGTAAATAATTAAATCAAGAATTATTGATTAGAAATCTAATACAATCTTCAAAAGACGATTCTGTCTTTCATAAAGCTTTCCAAATTAAAACATATAAAGTCAATAAACTTGGGCAATTTCAAATTTGATACTAAATTTTGGTTCAAGTGCAAAGACTTTGAGGGAGAAGTTATTGATATCACTTTCGTAATTGAATTATTAAGATAAGATTAATGACCAGAAAATTATAGCAAAATGAAGAAATTGGCATTAACAATATTCAACAAGAGATGGATAAAAAGGAAAGATTTTTCATTTTGAGATGTAGTTTGTTGGGTCTCTTTCAAAGGAATTAGTGGCCTACAAAATTGGTCATCTTTCTAACAGGAGGACAGTTTGCTAATTTTAATTAATTTAGGACCACCATTTGTTCTAACTTTTATTGTTACATCACCTTCCAGCGATTCCCATTCTTTATTTACTATTCACTGCTTGTAAATAAGCAGTTCTCGATATAATAGTAACATTATTCTACTGTTTAACGAGGCTCTCTTCAAAGTGGAATAAAGAAAGTCGTATGTAAGTAGTTTTATCCCTGTGATAATAAAGAAGTCGCATGTAGTTTCTTTTTTTTTTACATCAGAAAAAGAAGCCGTTTCTGATTGACTTTAAAGTGAAGTTGCAAGAGTTATATTTAATTTGCAATAAAAGAAGATCAAATAGTTTAACGAGTCATTTTACACTAGCTAAACAAGTCTACTACACATGATAAAATTCTCCATGAGTCCAACTCTAACCTTGGATAGTAGGTACTACAGCTTGAGGAGTGGGCCGTTTTCCCACTAGCTACAAAGCAAAAAAAAAATTCCTATAATTTTTAATTAGTTTACACTTCTAAATTATGCATCAAAAAATAACCTGTAGACAAAAAGGAAAAGAAGAGCCTCAAAAAGTACCTTGTAATGTCACTCATTTGTAAAATAAGGTTTGATGAATGTTTTTAGTTTCAAAAATTTGCAAATATAGAATTTTTTGTATTAAATTGTATTTATAAAGGTGGGTAATATTGTTCGCTTTTCTCTTAATCTTTGCGAGATGTTAATACATATATAGTACACATTATTGATAAATATTTTATTTTTTAGATGGGGCGTATATTTATTTTAATTAAAACTATTATAGCATACTTATAAAAATAAGCTAAAATTTAAAGTAATAAGATGCACTTACAATAATGTTGAATTGTTAAAAGTATGTGATGTAAAACTACTTCTCAAACTAGATTTTACAAACGAGTGAAATTACATGTTACTTTTTTGAAAATTTGTACGAGAAAAATGGGATGAATTGTGTTGTAATCCAAATAAAGGATTGGCATTGTCTCTCACCCCAACCCCGGGTGAGAGTCTATGCATTAAAATATTACACATTGACAACAATCGATAATGTGAATGAGGGCATTATTTACAATTTTGTGTAGAATGTATTAGCTATGAAAAATATCTTTATTTAAATAACGAAAACGAAAATATAAAGCCTATATTAGTACTTCAAACTTATATTGTTTATTACAATGTAATACACTTTGATTGTTATATTAAGAAAATTAAATGGAGGACTAAAATGCAATAAGTGATAAATTGCATAATTGACCCTTCCCTTGAAATTTGAAAAGATTCACTTTCACTCATAACCAATCTGGTAAATCAATGTATAAACTATAATCGAATTATATCTAAAAGTTTCATTTTCACATCTAACTTTTCTATTTTTAAAGTAAGAAACGGATATTCTTCAACTTATATCATATCTAAAAGATAAAAGTGAATAGTTATTTCACGGTATAAACTTTTTTGACTTTATTTTATTACAAATATATTCGTATTATATCCAACGTATTCCATTTCATTAAAAATTCTTGTTTGAAAAAGTTTTATCATATTGTTCCAAAATTATAATAATTGAACATTGAGTTCTGAAAAAGTTTGAATGCTAACAGTAAATATATTTGGATAGAACATAATCTCGCATAAAGAAAATTGGAGC
>CAOJBJ013660700.1:0-11284 GCA_948291685.1 Euphorbia celastroides | reverse complement strand
TCATATTTTTAAAATTTTATGAAGAATGATAGTCACTAATTAAAACATAGTGGTTTATGATGATTAATTGTTGCATAAAGTTGTTTTTAATTGGATATGTTCAAACTTGGCTATTGTAGAAATCTCACTATCTATAAAATACTTGGATTCTGTAATCTTTTGTGTGAAATAGAACTAGAAGTACATAACAAACTGCATTTATTTTAATAGTAGTAACAAATTTACGTATTATTAGTAACTTGTTTGTTAAAAGAAGTGAAAACCCAAGCAGGCTTCCACATAATATTTACCCCCTACTCTCCTCAATTTTTAATGTCGTGGAGTAGCTTTCATTTTTTTAGGTAACGTATGCTATGCATTCAACCTAGTGACGACTTTTATTTTCTTTTTCAAAATAGTAGATATTTTGGCCCTCTTTTTCTATTTATTGGTGGCCAATTCATTTACTGAAATTACGATTTTTTAGAGACAGTACATAACTTCCAGTCATTCTCTTCGGCCATATACAAATCAAATTAATTTATTTCTGCAATCTATTAATTATATTTAAAAAATTGATTTTTAGTTAACTAGTATATCCATAAATTTATACGGAATAACCATGTATCGAATTCCAATTCTTAAAAAAAACTACACCTCTTCAAAAAATTATGAATTATGCTTACATAAAATATGAATAATATTTTTTACTCATTACAAATGCGGCTCAAATTTGAAATCTGAAGATGTCATCAAGCTGATTTAAAATTCTTTAATGTATCCGATGTGCAATACATAATATTATTTAAAATTCAATAACGGTTTTTAGTATGTTTTTTTTTTGCTCAAGGTTTTTAGTCTGTTTTCAAGTGAAAATATTCATAACACTAAGTTTTTAGCATTAATGGTATTTTAAACTAATAGAATTCACGCTTTTCAAGTTCAAACGGCTGAACCGAACCCAAATACTACAACGCTTAGAATAACCGAAAAGAATTTAAGTACGTGATAAATAAATTAAAACAAAACAAAAAAATCAATGATACACTAAATGAATTAGATGTTTTTCGATAAATAAAGTCTTAGTTTAGTAGTTAACATATAATTTGTAAATATTAAAGGTTCTACGTTGGAATTATATCTAAGATTAAGTTAAATATTTGTTTTTATTTTAATGCGAGTGACGGTTGTAATTCAATCAAAAGAGAAACGGCGCACAATTCTTAACGTAAGAGTGCTCACATGGGAGAAGATGGGTGCGGTGGTGGGACCCGCGTGATGAGGTCACAAGACTCACGCGTCTTCGAAAGGTTCAATGCATTACATTGATACAAACAAACACAAACCCACTCGCTATAACTGATTTCTTTTGTTTTTGCGAGGAAAAAAATTTTAATTTATTTTTTTTCTAATCGATTTATATTTAAAAATTTTTAAAAGCAACATTTTGTTTTTAAAAAGGTTATTTATTTCAATTTTTTAATTAAGAGTAATAAACAAAATATACTAATTTTAGGTTTTAGTTTCAACCAACCTTGAGAGTCATAACTTTTGTAACTAAAATTAAAAGCTTAAAACTAGGATTGTACGTTCCTGTTTCATTCAGTCAAAAAATAATCTCTCAACTTTCAAAATCAAAAGCTCTTCTCATTCTCACGCATGCATCAAGAATATATTAGGATATATCCAAAATATAACATGGTGTATCAATAGAAAAGCAAAAAATAACAAAACCTAATCGAAATCCATAATAAACAACGATCGACAAGAACAAGATAATCTGCTGAAAACTGAAAACACAATTAAAAGCGCACAGATGATATATCAAGGATATAATAAGATATCACAAATAGAACATGATATATCAAAGGAAAAGCAAAAAAAAAAAAAAAACAACAAAACATAATCGAAAATCCATAATAAAAAATGATCGACAACAAGAAGATAACTTGATGAAATTAAAAACACAATCAAAAAGCACATAGAGAAAATCGAAATCAAAGCAACAATCGACAAGAAGAATATAACCTAAAGAACAACGCAAACGAAACAGAAAGGAGAAGAGATCGACGAGAAAGAGAAGGACGAGAAAAATAGATCGGTGAGAAAGAGAGAAATGATACCTAGAGAACAAGGCAAATGAACACTAGGAAGGAGAAGAAATCGATGAAAAAGAAATGGACGAGTAGAAGAGATCGAAGAGCTCCTGTGCGATTGAAAGTAAAAGAGAAACATGAGAAGAAAAGTGAACAATGTACATTAGGTTTTGAAACTTTAAAATTGGTTAGAAATTGTTAAAGGAGTAAATGAGAATAAACTTGTAATTAGTTTCAAAATTTGGTTATAAATCACAATTTCCCTTTAATTAATTAGTGTGAATGACCAATGTATAATTAAATATATTGATTAATTAGGGATGAAGGCTATAGTGACATTATTTTTTTATAAAAAAATTAAACATATCTTACCCTTCATCATCATCAAATTAGTGAGATGAAATTCAATCTAATGGTAATTAAAGCAAAGTAAAGGAAAAACAAAAAGACACCATAAAATAAGCTTTCATTTATTTGGACATCAATCGAAAAACATACTATGTCCTTATGTTTAGCTTGGAATTGTTTTCTTTCAATATGTTATTTCGAAAATTTTAATTGTTAAGTGTTTTCTTAAATAATAAAGTTTAATTGTGAGAAAGTAATGTTACATTGATAATTATTATTTAATTTAAAGAATATAGAGCCACTTTTATATTATATTTTCAAGCTATTTTTCTCATAAGTTTTATTTTTTTTTAAAGTAACATGATTTAGTTTTGAGAAATATGGTCGAACAATTCATAATTAATTTGTAGGTAAGATAAAAATGTTTTATTTTACAAAAAGTTTGTAAAAGTAACTTACTCAACGAATTTTAAATTATAACAAAAGTTAAGGGTGTAATACCAAACATGTCTAATATGATGTTCACGGAAAATATGATGATGCAAGAAAAATTTGTGAAAAGAGTTCGAACAATTTCAAAAACAATTCCAAACTAACATATGTCATGAACTTGCTATAAATTATTTTTTCGGACTAATTTTATGACACAACAATTTTAATTTAAAAAAAAATATAAAACTAATCATTATTACTTATGATTCCAAAATATGTTGTGAAAAAAATCCAGCTTAATTGAAAAAGTATCTTATAACAATTCCAATTACTTAATTGTTATCGGGACACTTTTGGTAATTTAAGTTCACATCCTCAACCTAACTCAATCTTGTCTTTGTGGCTCTTAATATCCTCATAATCTCACATTTTATAAACTAGTATTTATTTAATTCCAAAAAGAATATAATTTACAAGTTTATAATAAATGTCAATTGGAGGCCAGACGATTATAAAAGCCAAAATTAGAATTAAGATGACATATAACTAATCAATTTCAATAAAATTTAGTGTTTTGAACCCACTTAAATTCATAAAACTTTATATTACATAAAATCAAACTGCTACAGTAACTTGTATAAACTGCTATTTAAGAGATAAGATGGAAACTAGATTAGCTATCGGTTTTTTTTTTTATATCTAAAATGTATCTTTAGTGTCCACTTTATTGAAATAACATGTTTGGTGCCCTATCCATTTGAATTTACATATTCAATACCTAACACATATATTGTGCACGACAAAATAACTAACTATTCATGTGTACATTCTCAAATAAGTACTATATTTTTCATGCTCCAAATTTCATATTTAAAATTTACATTTTTTTATTCCTAAATGAACCCCTAATGTATAAAAAGAGTTATGCATTAATTAAGGAAAATTTACACGTAAAACTTCGAGAAGACAAAAGTTTCAACACGTCAAAAGATTTCGATTATAATCAAAATGCAAAAGAGACATTCAATCAAGGAGAAAGTGAAACAGATAAAAGGCAGCTATCAATAATCATTTTACAGCAAAGTATTAATAATAGCACACTTTTAATTCCAAAATAATGAAATAAAAATACCGAAAGCGGGCCCCACGACTTGGAACTAATTAAGCAGCAAAAGGACTCGAGAGAGTAACGGAAACTGAAACTAGAGAGAGAGAGAAAAATTTCGATCCAATCCACCAAAAATCTGTGTTCTTTGTTGATTTCTTGATTCATTGATTGTTTTCTGCTGATTTTTGTAATCGACTTGTGATTTCAGCTACTTTGATTGATATGTTAGCGGAATTTGGTTTCTTATCTCGTCGGAATTCAACATGAGAACCGTCAACAACAGCGTCGACACAATCAACGCCGCCGCCACCGCTATCGTCTCCGCCGAGTCCCGTGTTCAGCCCGCTGCTGTTCAGGTATATTGATTTGATTTTGATTTGTGGTTTCATTTCGGTTCGATTTGCGAGTGTTTTTGTGTTTGTTGAGCTGTCAATTTTGCTTGAAGTAGCTGAGAGGTATTGGATTGCGTTGGATCTTTGAGTTTGGGTTGTTCTGATGTGGATTCTGGGGATGAGCGTGTTTCAGCTGAAATTGGGGGATTTGTGGGCTGAAATTTGATTTAGGGGATGATGAATCTGGGATTTGATTTCGGTGTGTGGTTTTCTATTGTTTTCTTTATCACTTGTTATTATTATAAAGCTAAGATTGAAAAGATAATTATGACTCCTTAATTGTTTCGCTGACTTTTTGCTTTATGGACCTTCTCTTTTGGTCTTCAATTGTTGCTCTATCTTTTATTTCATTTTTATTTATCATCGATCTCCGTTGGAGGAATCATGGAGGCAGCAAAACAAAAATTGTGTTTACTGTATAAGAATTCATTCTCTCTCGCTGATATGCTGTTTGAATTGGGTTAATTGGAAGATAGAAGAGTTGTTCCTGTGCATAAGAAAGAGAGGGAAACAGGGTGACCTTTTAGTCTTACACCATTGAATCTTTTGGTAAAATCACACAATAGTTTGATGGCTGGTAGCTTTAGGCTAAAACAAAACTTTTCTATCTTTGCCACATGCTGTAAACTTGAAACAGCATTTTTCTTAACTGTTGCTTCATGAACTTGGCTGACCAGTAGAGGTTTTTCTGAATTTGGTTAACTTGCTGATGTGAAAAGTTCCAAGATTTGTTGGGGGTGTGAGGATGTGCTGGGCTGTAGGGAGTAAATTTAATTTCTATTGAATCATGAATGCAATACATTTAAACTATTCACGATGTAGAAAATCCTCATTTTGATTCCCTTGGAATATAGTTTTAAATCTTAACTCTCCTGATCAATGCAGAAAAGAAGATGGGGAGGCTGCTGGAGTCTGTACTGGTGTTTTGGTTCACATAAAACTAGCAAGCGAATCGGCCATGCTGTTCTTGTTCCCGAACCACAAGTACAAGGGACTGTTATTCCTTCTGCAGAAACTCAAACTCACTCAACTTCTGTTGCTGTTCCTTTTATCGCCCCTCCATCTTCCCCTGCTTCATTTCTCCAATCTGATCCCCCTTCTGCCACCCTTTCGCCTGCAGGAATGCTCTCTCTCACTTCATTTTCAGTGAATTCATACTCCCCTGGTGGACCGGCATCAATTTTTGCTATAGGTCCCTATGCATATGAAACCCAGTTAGTAACACCACCCGTTTTTTCTGCATTCACCACTGAACCGTCCACTGCTCCTTTCACTCCACCTCCTGAATCAGTTCAAATGACTACACCTTCTTCCCCTGAAGTTCCATTTGCTCAACTCTTAGCATCTTCTTTGGAACGTGCCAGGAGAAATAGTGGGTTGAATCAGAAGTTCACTTGGTCCCATTATGAGTTCCAGTCTTACCCATTTTACCCTGGAAGCCCAGGCGGTCAACTCATTTCACCGGGTTCAGTGATCTCAAATTCAGGCACCTCCTCACCTTTCCCTGATAAATACCCCATTCTCGAGTTTCGCATGGGAGAAGCTCCCAAGCTCTTGGGCTTTGAGCATTTTACAACCTGTAAATGGGGCTCAAGACTGGGTTCTGGATCCGTCACACCCGATGGTGTTGGGCTCGGGTCACGGCTCGCTTCAGGAGCAGTTACTCCAGATGGAATGGGGCTCGGCTCAAGGCTCGGGTCTGGATCAGTGACCCCAGATGGCATGGGGTTGGGCTCAAGGCTCGGGTCTGGTTCAGTGACTCCTGATGGCATGGGCCTAGGCTCAAGGCTCGGGTCTGGCTCAGTGACTCCAGATGGTGCGGGTCAACGGTCAAGGCTCGGTTCAGGATGTGTCACACCCGATTGCTTAATACCGACCTCTCGAGACGGTTTTCTTGTTGAAAACCAGAGCTCAGATGCTGCTTCTTCTGAACCCGATGAAACCATGGTCGATCACAGAGTCTCATTCGAGTTAAGCGGTGAAGAGGTTGCCCGTTGCCTCGAAAGCAAGGCAATGACTCCATTTAGAAACTTCTCAGTATGCCCACAGGACAATATTTCAGAAGACGAAGCAAAAAGACCAAAGCTGCTAATGAACAATGAAACTTGCTTGCCTTCAGTGGAAATGGAAGAACACTGCTACAGAAAACACCGCTCCGCTACTCTCGGTTCAATAAAGGATTTCAACTTTGATAACAAAGAAATCACCGATAAGCCTACAATAAGCTCGGAGTGGTGGGCTAATGAAACAATAGCTGGAAAAGAGGCTAAGCAAGCCAACAACTGGACTTTCTTCCCCTTGTTACAACCAGAGGTCAGCTGATAAAATCACCTGGTTCACTTAACTGAATCCTAGCCAATCAGATGCAAGTCTGAAGGCAACAAAGTTTCGAGGTACATTTCACTATTCCAATATCATAAAGATCGAGTCTTTCGATGTTAAGATAGTTGGTAGGGATGGTTAGCTTGAGAACTGATGGAGAATTCTTTCAAATTTTTTCGGGTTCTAGTTTGTGATACACAAATAGCACTTGCATACATAGATAGTATGTTGCGGATTGCTTTCTGCTTATCTTGTGTAATAATACATAATCTGTTTTTGTCACACAAAAATCTTTCTACCATATTGCTCTGTAGAGATTGCCTTCTGTTTCGAATTTAGATAATTTAGTCCGTTTTCGGGTTTAGGGTCTGTCAGTGAACTGGGTATCGCAATAGAATCTGATTATGATATTTGTCATGCTTGTTGTGTTCATCTCATAAATGAATAGAAAGAGAAACAAACGTAATGGGGTGGATTATAAATGACATGAATTTAATGTGCAATTACTTGCATATGGATACAACATGGTTTTTATACATTTATAGGTGCTTGTGATATCGTTTCTTTTAGGCCTAATGCACACTTGGCCCCCCCAACTATCACATTTTTTTGCACTAACATCCTCACCTTTTCGATGTTAGTTTTAACCCTTCAAACTTTACCAAATTGTTAGTTTCAGCCCCCCCGGTTGTCACGTGTCATATTTTGATTGGTTTGACTTTTCAAAAAGGCAAAAATTTTTAATTTTGTCTCTTTAATGCAAAAAAGTGTGATAAGGGGGCTCCTTTCTTTTAAAGATTTCGGTTTTATGTTGGTATAGGCCAATGGCCCACTATCTTGAGGATTGATAAGTCGACGGCTGAATTGAACTGAATTGAAACTGAAACTTATTTGAAAGTTATTTACGGAAACTTAGTTGATACTTATTGAAATTCGATGAAACTAAAACTTATATGAAATTAATCGAAATTAAATGATGTTTAAAATTATTTTAATGTTGTTGATAATTATTGAAATTTAATGATACTTAATGGAGTTTTAATGGAAGTCTAATGAAATAGAATTAAAAAAAACTTAATGAAACTTAAAAACTGAACTGAATGGAAGAGTCTAAATGAATACTCTGGTAGCGTCACAAAGTTATTTTTTCTTATTTTTACTGGTAGGTTGGAGAGTTTGAGAAAAAATTTTACTGGTTTTTTTTTAAAAAAAAAAAAAAGAATTTCTGTCCATGGTATAGGCAATTGTGAATTGTGGCAAAAAATGGTATAAATAACAAAGGGAATATGTTAATTAGGTAAGGGCCAATTGCATGTGTGATGGGTTTGTGGTACAAAATTAATGGACATAAAGGAAAGAAACAGGGTGTTATCAACTCAACCAAACTACTCCACTTAGAATAATGTTTTAAATTTATTGAAACTTTTCGTCTAATAATTTGCAAAACAATTGCTTTTTAGTTTATTTTGATATAAAAAGAGATCAATAGGGATAAAAGGAATTTATTTACAATATTAGAGTTTATGGTTAAGAGTATAAGATGATTTTATATCGATGAAACAACCATAAACTTTCAAAGTACTCATTTTCGTATAAAAATTTATTCACTATGAATTCGATATTTAACAATTATTGATTACAATAGTGAAATCTTATATCAATGACTGGTATAAATATTTTTTTAATCAACATATTTTTTCTTTATCATACAAAAAATTGAAGATAAGTTTATTGGATATCCCACACTATTTGGTTAAAAGCAAAAATATTTTTATATTGATGAAACAACCATAAACTCTCGAGGTACCCGTTTTATATGTGTATTAAAGCCATGGATAATATTGTTGAGTTAACCTAATAATGGGGATACCCGATGACCTTTGATGCTCTAAATGGATTTGAGCGTGCCGGGGTGTGTTGAGTATCTGTCAGGTTTTTAATTGACTTGAGATAGTAATTTTGAGAATAGAGGAATGTGGTGAAAAAATAAAACTTGGATAAGAAACAAAGCAATTTAGGTGAGAAATAGAGAATAGTTGAGAGAGATAATTAATTGATTCATTTCATTGATTATCTTCAAAACCTGATATATATAACCTAATAGCTAAAGGGACAGCTATATATGCTGCCAAAACATTCTATCTACCTAGTACAAAAGGATAAGAATGGTTGTGTATAGTCTTAGGATATTAAAGACACTTTACCCTAATTACTTCTAATATGAAACTATCATTAATCAATAGCAATTAACATACCTGTTTAGTTGTGGAACATTTTGCTGTTTTCGAGCAATTTTTTTCTAAGAAAATGGAAAATTGGAACTTTCGCTTCAGTTGAGTAATTTTCCTAAATGAAAATTTGAAAACTAAATTTCCTTATTACGTTGATTTACTCAGCAAAACTGAAAACAACTTTGAGTAGTTTTCATTTGGAAAAACGCGGAGATGGCTCCAATTAATTACCGTCAACATATACAATTGTTTCTTATTTTGTGATTGTCTCCACCAACCATGTTTATCAAATACATGATTTTACTTTTGATTATGCTTATGAATAATTTATATTATTTTTAGTATTTTAACACTGCAACTTTTTATTTTTTATAATTTTTTTGCTTTATTAATACATTAAACAACATTTGTTCTGTTATGAATTCGACAAGATTGTAATTTATAGATATCGGTTAAATTTATTATTATTTTATAATTTATTTTGTATCGTCCTTTTATAAGGTACAATATGGTTTTATTGTCGTGAAATTTTTGATATATATAAATAGAAATTAAAACTTTCAATATATATATATTAAATAAAAATATTTCCAATTTTATTGTAGAAATAAAAAATTGAAAAATGAAAAATATCTTCCATAAAGTTTAGCCAGATATAAAAAATTATTGATCCAAGACGCTTTTCATTTACTTGTATTTAATTTCACATACAATGTTGGCATTACTTTTGAGATAACTAATGCATAAATATGTTAATAAATATTTTATAATGAAATGATATCATAAAAGGGAATTAGTAAAAAAAAATTATAGGAATTGCAATAAAGTAAACATGTTTTCTAATTTTCTAGTTCATAGTTTATAAAAGAGAAAACTGAAAAAGTTAAAAAATGAAAAGAAAAGAGGAAAATGAAAATGAAAACGTTTTGTGAAACTAAACACATTGCTTAAATTCAGCAGCTAATCCCGCTTTACTTGGGGTTGCTTAAGCTAGGCTCTTCCTAGTTGACTTACTGTTATTGGACAATTGTAGAGTTGTAAACAAAAGTCGAGAGATTGAGTTCTTGCAATTCTGCATATGATATAATGGGTCTGTGTTGCACCTGCTTCAAATTTAAAGGACATTCACGTGTAAAGTAGTGTTAAGAAATAATATAATACTAAAATGAAGCTTTTTTAAAAAAAAACTCCGGGAAAACAAAGTGTTCCCTCAACAGAAAAAGCGAGAAAGAGGAGAACCTCCTTCCCAAGATATATTAATAAAAAGATACAACAGTTAAGCACAATGCCCGATCAAGAACAGGCCAAAAGCAACAAAAGCACCAAGCAAACACACTACATGTCAATTCCCTCAATAAGAAGGGACGGATTCTGAAGGATATCCGAGACTACAAAAGGAAAGTCATTACTTTGATGCTTGAAAACGAAACAACAACGAAACAGGCAGGATATCAACAAATCTTCTTCGACGTAAACAACTTTAGACATGGGAAACAAAGTATTCCCCCGGCAGAAAAAGTGAGAAAGATGAGAACCCCCTTCTCAAAATATATCAAACTGTAGTTATTATAAGAAAAGAAATAAACAATTGTGAGCAACAGTCAAACAAAAAACACACTTGATCAATACTTCCACGTAAACAACTTTAGACATGCATTGCTTGACATATAATGATATAAATACATTTTACGACTTAAAATAGCAACTTGAAAGGCTTTAAGCATTAATTAGTCAACACGAAACTCTACATAAATCCCTAAGATTTGGAATCATGCAATTTTCACAAAACAATAAAACCCGAATAAAATACTTCAAAATAGCTTCAATAATATTGAATGGGTCTTCTAATTGCTACACTATAAGAGCAACAACAAGCCCTTTTTTATGGGTTGCAATCTAGTTTTATGAATTATAGTTTACTTTTTTTTTTCGGTGATAAGCAACCTACTTCAATGTCATCATACTACTCCATGAAACAAAAATAGTGTTGGAAGTCTTCAAATTAACCTAGAAAAATATTAAAAATATATTTTATAAAAAAATCACCTTCTCTAAAAAGCAGTGGATGAAGTCTTAGCCTAGTGATCAGTGACAGAACCAGCCCGACATTTCGGGAGGGACATGGTCAAAAAAATTATTAAAATAAAGAGAAGAAAAAGACATGGTCAAAAAATATTAAAATAAAGAGAAGAATCAATTGAAATAGAAAAAAAGGCTAAAAAAATTAAAAGGTGTTGGCTGTTGGGTTCGAACCCGAGTGGAGGGAGAGTTAGTTTTCCCACGCACCTACTATCTCAGCAACTTTAAATCTAGGACTTATATTCACAACCAACTTATATTCACAACCAATGTATATATAATATAAATTAATGGCTG
>CAOJBJ013657719.1:0-11053 GCA_948291685.1 Euphorbia celastroides | reverse complement strand
ACGGTTCCCACGACTAACATTCAGGGGAAGACATGTCTTGACTGGTTATCTTATCAAGAACTTCCGACCAAAGCCGGGAAAGCCTATCAAAAGAAAAATTGGGGATGTGTTTGATAAGGTTTAGACTCGAGTAACAATGTGTGAGATAAAGGTGTTAAAGGTTAAACTTGAGAAATAATCAAAACCGATAATTTTCTTTTGCATTGAAGGATCCATTCCAAAAATTGATTTTTAGGAAACAAGTTTAGAAAAGAATTTTATTCCCCGGTGGAGTCGCCACGTTGAGGGCTTGGGAAAGGATGTGATTGGGTTTTCCGATTTTCGCGTTAAGGTACGGTGTAAACTTGATGAAAATCATTTAGATGATATTTTGAAATGTTTAGGGAGTCGCCACCATAGTTATCTAAGGAAATTAAAATGATACTATTTTAACCCTCGAAAATAGTTATCAATTAGAGAAACAGGTTCGTCAATGAGAGCTACTTCTTAATCGGTTTTTATTTTAATTTTAATCAGTTTCCAAGTTTGAACTCTTAAAAACATTATCGACGTAAGTTCATTTTATTTATTTTATTGAGTCCAAGCCATTATTTAAGTCAAATTATCAAACCATATGCAAGTAAAGGGCGATTATCCTAATCATACATCTAACCAATATCAAGTTAAAAGTTATAAACTTAAACATCCAAAAACATAAATAAATTTGGGTTAGTTGTTAGTTATTCCATTATATTTTGAGTTAGTTTACATATTACATCATATACATATTCTGGAATAGTAAATAAATGAAAATGAGAATGAGTCTACGGCATTTTTCAGGTTCTTAAGAACCATTGAACTGAAGTTCATCCTTTCTAGCCCACACTGATTCAATCCAAACTCTGTCCCGAAGGACTAAAAGCCATTATGAGTCTAAAGGAGTTCTTGTCGAAACCACTAGAGCACTAGAGGAGGCCTGGCAAAACCATCTGGGTATCCTGGGGGCCTGCCGAAACTGCAGAGGCCAAGGTGGTCTCGGCAAGGCTATGGGGGACTCGACAGAGTCCCCAGCCTACGGATCATTGACCAGAAATGCACCAAAACGAGATTCAAAGCTATAACTAAGTGAAAATCAACACCAAAACATTTAAAATCAATGTCTAAACCTTCAAATCCTTCGAACAACCCAAGATACAAGATAAAACTCGAAATAACTTCAAAGGGAAGAAAAGGACTAAAACAATTTAAAACTCAAAGAAAAAGAACTTAAAACCAGAAAATCTGAGATGGAAAAGTGTTCAAAACAGTAAAACAAAATAAAAACCGCAAACGCGGGACAGAAAAGAGGCATGCCGACTCCAGCTATGGCTTGCCGAAACTACTAGGAGACTTGTTTTTTTGGCAGCAGTGCCTCAGTTTCGGTAGGGCCACACAGAGCCCAGCTGAAATTGACGGCAGAGAAACTAGAAGCATGGAGCTTCTAGAAGCCGAAATACGCAAAAAGATATGAAAGAAAAACGAAGAAGAAACAGAAAATAGCGAGAACAGTAGCCAAATGAGGTTCAGTGGGTTTTTTACCTAAGTGAGATTGATTCTCAATGGTGGAATGTTGATGTAGAGTGTGGATTTCAGCAGAATTTGTTAGGGTTTTTCCAAAAGCCTCCTTTTCTCTTATAAATGAGAGGTTTCTATAGGAAAAAGGAAGAGAGGTGAGGGGTGAGGTGTCCTAATCCTAAGGATGCCACTTGTCTCAATCTCTCCTATTTCTTGGTCATCAAGAGAGCTGCAACTTTGGTGGACTTGGGCCTTATGGGCGTTATTTTATGGGTTTTTGGGTTTGGGGCTTATAAAAGACCTAAAGGGTTTATAGAAAGTTATAGGAAATTATACCATTTTGTTTAGGCTTTTAGGGATCTAAATTTAATGCTAGCTATTATTCTAGGAATTAATTTGGCATTTTTAGGGCACTAAAATCTTCCTAATCAAATTAGGCACAGTTTCGGGTTAGGGACTTCGAGTCTCGTTTTTGGGCTTTTTCCGGATTTTGGCCATTTTCGGACTTCGGAAGGGGCTTAAAACAAGTCTAAGGTATCCTAAGGTTTTGGGGGTGGTTTGGAGATTTTGAGGTTATTTTAGTGAGAAAATGTTGTCTAGGTTAGGTTTTGGGGGTATTAAGAATCAAATCTAACCAAAAGGCTTAACCAAGCTTTGATCTTCAGAGAGAAATTTTTCGAAGTTATCAAAGAAACAAGTCATAATAACCTCGCGGTCAGGGATGAAAAATCTCGTGCTCACAACGGCAACAGGACTCAATAGATCTAGATCTGATCGATTTTCCGGCGGACAGGATGACGCCATGCTCAGACCAGATTTGGTCGATTTTCCGGCAGAGAGGACGACATCGAGCTCAGATCCGGTCGATTTTTTCAGAGGTGAAGGGTAGATCTGTCGGGAGGGAAGCGTAGATCTGATCAAAAGATCTGAAGTTCAGCAACGACGGAGAGAATGGCGGCGAGTTCGAGATCTTGATCCAGACGGCGATGAACGGCGAGACCTAGGCGATTTCACTGATTTTCGGTGATTACGGCGGTGGGGTACGACGTCGGTGAGAGTCGAAAGCGGTTGGGGAGATGGCGACGGCCAGAATTGCGCTGGGGACTTCATCGGTGATGGCTAGTTTGACAGATTCTTTTGAATGGTGTTTTTGGAGTGTCTCATGAATTCTAATATCAAAGTAGCGTAAAATGAAAATTTGGAAGTTAAGGTGTGACAACGTGGAGAATTTTGGGGTGATTTGTATGTAAATAGTTGCTTATCCTTTAAAAAAACAATATTGATTTGTCCTAATACTTTTCTATCAGTTCATCTGTTATCCACATTAGGACTTTTTTAAATAGTTCATAGGCTTTTCTCTTTATTTTGAGAGACAAATTATTCTTTTAATAAAAAGAAACTCTCCTTTATATATATATATATATATATTGTTTTATTTTATTTTACTTTTATTAATGTGTGAATTATAATCCATCAAATTATAAGTTATAAGTTATAAACTTAGTAATACATGAACCCCATGAAATATAAGTTTTAGAATCGCTCACATGCCCCTTAATATCCTTCTTAATATCCTTTATGCTACCATACTAATTATTGGTAATTTTAGAGAAGAAAAAGAAGGGAAATGACATAATATTATTTATTATTAACTCAACATTTCATCACTACATTATTGCTAACATATTTAGTCTTTATATAAACTCAAAAATAATTAATAGACGTCCCACTAGCACTTTATTTGACTCCACTAACTCAACAACTAATTTAATTCAAATGATAATGTGATCACTACTTTTATTGTCACATTGCTAACTAATAGCAACATTTTAGGCACTAATTTCAACAATTACAAAAAGACAGTTCCTCTAGATATCAAAGGGGATGCTACCTTTCACAAATCATAAATTTGTTACTCGATCAAAGAAGTTCTAAAAGAGTTTATATGTTATACCATACCTGTTAAGACGTTTGTTGACAAGTCTATAACCTTTAGACGGGTGAGATTTCAAGTAGATGAAGGAATTTCACGTCCTAAGAAGTTCCGCCTCAAGATTGTTATCTCTAAATTTACGAGATTTCCAATAGTCTCTGGAATATTTCCTATATTAAATAAATAATGCATTCGCAATTGGTTTCTCTTGAGATTTAAGCTGAACCAATTATTCGGACTCAAATATTATTAAAATAAAATAAAAAATTTCTTAGAAAACACAAAAATAAAAGAAAAAGAAAAATGATAGTGAGAAACAAAATAACCAATCATCTAGATCCTCTTTTTTTCCAGTACTCATATTATAAGTAAAAAAAAACTGAAGGAAAATATCAATCTAATTCTCTATGTGAGCACTGAGAATGTCTGGTAGACAGAGAAATTTTTCTTCGTCTGGTTACACTTGAGATTACTTTCAGGATTAATATAACAAATACAGAACTGTCAGATGTTATATAGGTTATACCATACCTATTGATAACTCGGTCACCAAAAAATTGTTTCTTTTATACCATACCTATTAATGTAATTTTCTCATATAGTTATCACCTATCAAATTGTATCTTGACAAGTTTATAATCCTAAGCTGGGTAAGACTCCCAATAGACTCCAGGATTTCACCTTTCAAAAAATATATACAAAAAAGAAATAGTAATGTACATCTGTTGAGCAGTACACTTTGATCAAATGAGCTGAAAACATATAATAAATGCAAGTAAATTATTGTCCTTTTGAGATGTTAATTAACTATAATAGCTGTTTGATTTTGAGACATTTAAAAGATATTAGTTCCTTCTCGAGGCATTTACAAATTAATATCGCTTCTTCTACTTTAGCCAGTGTTTTTAAAAAAGCGCAATGCACAGTCCGGTGGGGAGAGGGTCTCTGAGACCTAAGCGGGGATTAACTGGAGCTAGGCGGGGCCTGGACTTCGATCTAGGCGGAGTTCATTTTATTATTATATATTATATTTTTTAAAAGTATTGAGATTATTATTTTTTGAATAATTAGTTATCCTTGAAGATGTTAGGTTTCGAACCCAAAACCTCCCACCAACATATTAGAAGGTGTACCATTTGACTAAAGGCTAATTGTTAAAATTTTTGAGATTATAAATTCACTTATAAGGTGAATAAAATAAATTAAATTAAAAAATATTTTATAATATTATAAAATATTAAAACTTATATTTAAAACAATATTCGAATAATAACTAAATGTTATTTAAATGACAGAAACATTATTATTTGTGATATATAACAAATTGTTTCTCATTTTGAGACTCAAAATGCAAACAATATTGTCAAACTATTTTAATGTATCCAATTTCTACCAACAAAACTACTTTTTTATGTGTAAAATGATTTATACTATGTTTATTTTGAATATTGATATCTTTAAAATTAGAGTTTAGGTCCTACCTAGGCGGAAAAAACCAGACTAGGCAGTACTAGACGGCGTCTAGGCGGTACTAAATCGGCCTAGCATCTAAAAGCCAAAATCGGACGGCAAGCCCAAAAATAGGGTCTAAGCGGGACTTAGGAGCTAAGCGGCAATTATTAAAACACTGCTTTTAACTCTTCCTCGAAAGTTTAATGGCTTAAATGTGCAAGATACAAGGTGAGAGAAAATCAAAAAAAAAATTACAAATTCCAAAAGGTGACTTAAGGGTTAAAAATCATTAATTATACATGAACATTATTTTTACTAACATAATAGTACATGAATTTTAGTTATTAATAATAAAGGTCGAAAATTGACTATTACAACGTTAAGAAAAAGTTAACTACAACGTATATATACAAAAATGGTAAAGTACAAAAACATACCTTGTGCTTTTCACCTTTTTCAAAATAGAGTCTGTGTTTTTTTTTCCTCAAAAAGGGCCTGTGCTTTTCACAGTTAGCGAAAAAAGGGCTTTCATTCAATTATAGTTAAATTGATGACGTGACAAAGGGTATTTTAAGAATTTCATTTTTTTTTATCCATTAATCCATTTTAACTCTAACTCATATACTCTAAATCCCTAATTAAACCTAAATAACTAATTAAATTTCTAATAAATACTAATATCCTAATTAAACTTACATACCTAATTAAAATTCTAATTACTAATACATATCTAATTATATTACTAATTAACTCTTATTTCCTAATTATATGCCTAATAAATGATTAATTATATTCCAAATTAGGTTCCTAATTAACTCTAATCTAGTAATCTCCAACCAAAGCACCGCCCCCTTCACAGCCGGCGACTCTCAGTCTCACCGGAAATCGACCGAAAAACGCCAAGAATCCCACAGGCGACCCATCTCTCTCCCCTCTTTTCCCATTCTCTGCCCACGTTTTCTCCTCTCTGCCGGTGAAATCGATAACAATTTCTGGAAGGCAGGAGTTGACTTCGCCGGTGAAAATAGAAGGTGAAGAAATGCAGTCGGAGAGGGGCGGCAACGAAAAGAAGAAGGCGGAAGAGACAAGGGAAACAGAAGAAAAGGACGCCGGTGATGGTTTGGCTCAGATCTCGCCATTTTTCCTGGCGAAAATTGGTTTGGCTCAGGTAACGCCATTTTTTCCGGCGAAATCGGGGTTTGAACTCGAGATGAGAAAGGGAGATGGAGGCGGAGAGTTAGACGGAGAGGGGAAAGAGAAGAGGAAAATGGCCGGTGGCAGATAGGGCGGTGGAGAAGGCTGACGGCGCTGGAGGGATTTTGGAAGAAATGGTTTTAGGGTATTAGGGTTGATGGGTTAGGGTATATTTGCTAACTTTGAAAAGCACATATCCTTTTTGAGAAAAAAAAAGCACATATCTCGTTTTGAGAAAAGTGAAAAGCACAAGGTATGTTTTTGTACTTTACCCAAAAGAAAGGAAAAGCAACTACATACATCAAAAAACACCTAAAATCAAGTGTGTTGCCACAGGTTAATTACTTATTTATGAATTTACGCTGGTTTTCTATGTTTATGTTCATTTTACTCTGACGTTCTGCACCTTAAAAGCCTTCATCGCCGTATCGCCGGAGCTACCCCTGTCACTGTTCTTACCCGTCATCGCTCTCGTCATCGTTCTCGTCCATTGCCATCTCCATCGCCGTTTCCCACCGACGAACCAGTTCAACACCAACCGATCTTGCCGCCTTAGTTCAGATCCCGCCCCACCGGTGAACTTCACCGCCTTCCCCCATATCGCCGGAGCCGGCCCCCGCCGTCGTCGTTGCTTGCCGTCGCTCGTCGTTCTCTCCATCAGCGAAACAACCGGATCTAGAAAACCCCCCTTTCTCGCTGTCACACCGGATCTGGAAAACGCTTCCCATTGCCGTTAGACCATATCTGGCAAAATCCCGCCGCTGTCGTCCATTTGCTGTTTGTGAGTTTTGTTTTTTTCAGTTTTTCCGGTGAGTTTGGCATTAGATTCGACGCACTATCATCTTTTCGGCGGGTTCGGCATCAGATCCGGCACATCGGAGTTTTCCGGCGAGATTTGAGATTTTTCAGTGTCATTCAAATCATTGGTTTGTATTGGTTCTTCTGATTTCAGTGTTGATTTGGACATTATTTGTTCTTCTTGTTTCTTAATTTGAAGAATGTTGGTGTTTGAACTGTGTTGTGTTCTTGGTTTTGTTTTGTTTGGAGTTGATTTTGGTTTATTATAAGCTTTAGATTTGATATTTGAACAGATTAGAAAACGAGATCCATTTTGTAATCTATATTTTGAGCAGATTTTGGTTTATAGATTAACTGAGATCCATTTGCGATTTCCAATTTGCGAAGTTGTTCTAGTTTCATTTTGTGAACTTATTAAGAGCTATCTTCAATCCAAAAAAACCTATAATGTCTTATAACGATCTATAATGTCATTTTGTAAACCTATATCGATCTATAATGATCTATATTGTCATTTTGCAAACCAATAATGATCTATAATGTCATTTTATAAACCTATAATGATCTATAATTTCATTTTGTGAACCTATAATATTCTATTCTATAATGATCTATAATGTCATTTTACGAACCTATATTGAGCTATAATTCATTTTTGTAAATCTAAAACGATCTATAACGTTCTATAATGTCATTTTACGAACCTATAATGATCTATAATGTCATTTTGTAAACCTATAACGATCTATAATGATCTATAATGTCATTTTGCGAACCTATAATGATTTATAATGTCATTTATAAACCTATAATGATCTATAACTATTTATGATGTTGTTTTGTAACTTATACGACATTATATAAAAATTCTATAACATTATAGATCATTTCTATAGCATTATAGATCATTATAGAACATTATAGCAAAAATCTATAACCTTATAAATCATTATAGAAAAATTTACGACATTATAGATCATTATAGAAAAAATCTATAACCTTATAGATCATTATAGGAAAAATCTATAATTCGAATTTTTTTATTTCGTCAAAAGTATGTCATTATGGATCTTGTTTTAAAGATAAAAATAAAACGAACAAAATATTCTAAAGAACCAAGTCCAAAAAATCAACGGTTTGAGAGATATGACGGTTTTAAGTTTCGAAAATCAAAATTAATGAAGAGAGAAAAGACTGATAGTGACATCTGGTGAGAGGGAAAAGGAGGAGGCACATGAGAAGGAGGCGGAGCACAAAATGATGAAAAAGGGGTAAAACCATAAATAAGTAGTTAAAGATGAAATATGTAAAAATAAGTATGAGTTTTATGTAAAGTTTACAATATTTTGAAAAAGAGAGTATATGATACAATTTCCAAACAAAAACTAAAAATACAAATTTCCTATCCTAAATGTGAAGCAGTGTAGAGCCATAGGATTGAGTATTAAACATGATTTTGGAAAGTCTTATGCATTAAAATGATGCAGGCTGCTTTTTGAATAACAAACTTGGTATGAATCTCTGTGGAATCATCTCAAGAAAAAGCAAAATTTCATGGGAATTTTTTTTTTAAATTCTCAGAATCTTATTTCCATCCAAAATGACATTGCAACCGCCTAAATCGCCCAACAACAGAAACTATCTTTCTCAAAATATAAAACATTTTTTTTTACATCCTTTCAAGAACAGGAAAACTTAGCAATACATGATTAATGTGCGCATTAAAAAATCATATTAAATCGTAGTTGGCAATTTCTTACTGCCTTCCCATCACCACTGCAAACCAAAAATAGGTAAAGTAAACTTACATATAAATAATTTCGATAAACTGTACACATTTTAAAGTTTTGTCAATAGTAATTTAATCTATCTACATGTTTATAATTAATCAAACAACTCACTTGCTTTTTATGCTCAGCTTTAACCAGCCGCTGAAACAATCAAATTGCCAGCCATTGCGAACCGAAGTTCGTCCCTTCAAATTTTCCCCACCCTCGTACCGTATATCGAATTAGCCAATGTTGAGAGCAATAAACTAGCTCTCTTACAGTGAAATTAAGACCATATATTCATCTATGAACATAAATGCTTATTTCTTTTTAAAAGAATGTTCTTTTATGAAGTACAAAAGCAATACGTTGTTTTAACTCTTTTGTAAAATTTTGCATATACAATTTTTTCTTCAAATATGATTAATTACTTTTTATTATATTTTCATATATCTTGTTGGTGAAAATATGCATTAACTTTTATATATACCAATTCAGATGTATTTATGAAGTTTAAAGATGGAGATGGAGAGTTTAAGAAGGACATCGTTAATGACGTCGAAGGCATTCTTTGTTTGTATGAAGCATGTTTTCTTGGTATTGAGGGTGAAGCCATATTAGATGAAGCCCTTGAATTTACAAAGAAACAACTTGAAATTTTAGCTATGAAATTAAGTCCCCATATGCAAAAGCACATAAGCAATGCCTTGATGAACCCGTCGCATCGCACCATTGAAAGACTTTATGCTTTGCAGTATGTATCCTTTTATGAGGAAGTTGAATGTGCAAATGAAACTCTTCTCAAATTTGCAAAGTTGGATTATAATAGACTACAATTACTCTACCGAAAAGAGATAGCCTCACTTTCGAAGTAAGCCTATCACTACAACACAACAACACAACATTACCCCAATGCCTAACAAGGCTCCCGCGCAAGTGGGGTCGGGTGCACGCAACCTTATCCCTGAGCTAGCAGAGAGACTGTTTCCAATTGACCCAGAAGTGGAGATGCAACAACTATCCGTGACTTCACAATAAAAGAAGTTCGGATAGTTTAATGAACCATTTTGCTTTAGTCCATTATAATCTAAAGCCAAAGAATGGAGAATCTTTGGCCCATTGAAACAACGGACGACGATGAAGTAAGCCTATCACTATGTAAAAAAAAAAAGAGAAAACAAGAAATATCTTCATAAAAACGTTGACTTAAAGTACTTAAACTTAATTTTATTCCATAGGCGGCGTGAAGATATAAACTGTGTTGGAAACTTTGCCTTCGCAAGAAATAGAACTATAGAGGCATTTCTGTGGACTGTCTCATCCATTTTCAAGCCACAATATAGTTTAGCTCTAACGATTCTATCGAAGAACGTAGTACTTGGGACAGTATTGGATGACATTTATGATTCATATGGTACCATCGACGAACTCCAACTTTTCACAGCTGCTTGGCAAAGGTAAATTAATTAATTCACGTTCAATGTGTAGATAAAAAACTATAATTAAGTCTACCATGTAAGCTTATGCTCTTTTTTGTTAAGTGTTTCCATGAAATAGTATCATATAGAATCTTGTAGTCTACCAATCCATTTTTTGACTAAATTCAAGATAACAAAATTATAACAATTTTGTATCGATTTGTGAGTTCTTATTTCGAGATACATATAACTCGATTGTTGTGTATAGTGTGTAATTCAATTTTTTTTTTTTCGGGTTTACTAAAGATGCTGGGGATGAACTGCCACCGTACATGAAATTTTTTTACAATATTGTGCTTGAACAGTTGGAGAATAATGACGTCAAAGGATGATCTTGTAAAACCTCCTACGCTAAGGAAATAGTATGTATGATTTATTTTTCCATTTCGTCGTTATCAATCATCGTTCTTATTATGTGTTGTTGACAAATAGATGAAAGAGCTGGCGAGATGCTACATGGTAGAACCGAATTGGAAGAATGAGAGGAAAGCACCTTCTTTCGATGAGTATCTTGAAATCGGGAAAGTGACAAGCACCTATGACATTTTTGCTTCTGCAATTATGCTTGGAATTGAAGATATTGGTATGAAGGAAATGTTGTGGGTTCGAAGTGATCCACCTAGTGCTGTAGGTGCAAAGCTCATTTGTCGCCGCCTCCTCAATGACATTAACATTACAACAGTGTGCATAAATAATTCCGAATCTATATATTACTAAAAGCAAAGAAGTAGTTTGTTGGACCAGTCTCGCTGATGCCTAATGCCTCGCTGAAGGAACAGCTCACTGAAGGTCGTTTTGCTCTGGCTTAAAGAAAATCTCAGCAAAAGAAGTCAAGCAGTGAAGCAAAGTTGGAGAAGTTCACTGATGGATAATCGCGCTGATAAAGACATAGACGC